>JBAKBP010005405.1:0-122411 GCA_037953745.1 Lithodes maja
CTACTAGTCCGTTAAATCGAGCGTCGACTGTACAAGCAAATTTTCTACTTTTTGATGTACCCTGTATATCTGTACTTGGGAATCGGCCACATCGCCTTTTTTCTCGGTTATTGATGGAGTTGGTGCCCTGTCTCAGTTTGAATGTACATATGGTCCTGGATATGGCTACTTGGCTGATTTCCTATCCTCTGTGTCCTCCTGTGCTTCGTTTCCGCCCTACAGACGGCCTTCTAGTGTACTAGGTGGAGTCAGGGACCTGTTGCCTAGTCCCAGGACTCTGCTCGCGTGGCGATTGTCCTGTGTGTCTTGGATTCCCCCTCCTATTTGTACCACTTAGGTGTCGGGTAGCTCACACTTTACTTTTTACTGCCAGGGGGGTACGGCCTTGACTCCTTACCTTACCTTTGGATACCTTTGGATGTGTTCGCCGCTCCTCTAGCGGCACCAAGGAGCGCGACGCCCCTCGTTATGGGTGGTGATTTGGTGCAGTCGACTGTTTGAAGCGACAGCTCGCTCCCTTGCGAGGATGGGCTCGTCTGGCACTTTTTGCAGTTCGACATCTAGGGCTCTCTTGAAGTTGTCTAACGAGATGTCCCTCATGTCTCTTACTCGCCGTGGGAGTTTGTTGAAGAGACGTGGGCCTCTGTGTGATAACCAGCCCTCTCGCAGAGAGCCCATAGCACCCCTGTTATTCATCCGGGGGATTTCGCATTCCCAGCCTCTCCTATCACTGAATTTCATGACTATCGGAGTATGTAGGTTTGGTACTAAACCCTCTGCGATTTTCCACGTGTATATTATTAGGTAACGTTCTCTTCTACGTTCCAGTGAGTACAGATTCAGTGCTCTTAAACGCTCCCAATAGTGTAGATGTTTTATCGAACTTATATGCGAAGTGAAATTTCTTTGTACACTCTCTACGTCATTTATTTCACCTGCTTTGTATGGGGATGTTAACCCTCCGACCCCGGCTATATATTATATATATATTCCTCGAAATCCGGGTGTTTTGGCCGAAAAACGTCTAGGCTAGGCTACCGTATATTCGTTAATCAGACTGCTTCCCGCATTCCCGCGCATCCCCAAGCGTAGCTGTGTTATTTACCTGTAAAATGGCCTTAAGTAGAGCTCTCTAAGTCAACTGGGTGAGCTGTGATGATGATTTCATTGGAGATAACTTTATGGCCAAACCAGCCACTTTACACCACTTTTCGATACTGAACAACAACATACAGGCACACACGAACAAGCGACGCTCTCCTTCTTGTGGCCGGAGATGCGGAGCGTCGGTCCAGCCGGCTGTTGTTTACATGCGTCGGACCGACGCCTCGCACACGAAGCTCACAGGCTTTCAAGCAATGGTACAATGTTGTACCACCCGGGTTCCTGGGGCCAAAAAAAAATGGTACACGTGTGTACCAACCGGGTTTGAAGGGTTAATACGCTACAGTATTCAAGCCGCGGTAGCACTAGAGATTTGAAGAGCGTTATCATAGGCAATTCACCGCGTGTTTTCCACGTTGTGTTTACACACGTTTTCCGCCAAACAGGCAGGGTGTCATCTGCCTCTTCCTCTTTCTCTAGAACCTCGCTCCACAGGTGGGTTTTATAGTCTTGGATGAACCCTGTGCCCTGTATCTGTCACCAGGAATCGGCCATGTGTCTTTTTCCTCTGGTTCTTTATGCCCTTTGCATTCATATGCACCAAGGGACCGGCTGCTTCGCTGGGTTTCCCCCCCTTGATGTGTCCTCTGTTAATTTCCTTCTGTGCCTCGAATCCGCTCCACAGTTGGCCTCTTGTTCCTAGATCGCCACAGAGCCTCGCTGACAGGTCCCAGGCCTCCGCTCACGTGGTGTTGGTCCTGTGTGTATTGGATTCCCTCCTTTCTTCATTGACCTTTTACTGTCCATCCCCACCGTGGCTTCCACTTTTGTGTCTGGCCTGCTGCTCCGCTCCTCGGACTTCACTGGGTTCTTCAGCCCTACGTTGCATTCGCTTTTCCTGCCCGGTCCAGGACGTTCGCCACCCATTGCCGTCGACTGGTTCGGGTGGTTTCTCTGCTCGTCAGCCCCTGCCGACGTCCACAGCCACCTCCTCCTGCCGGCCCTTTTATGTCCGGGACTGACGTTCCTGGGGGTGGCTTGGCAGGAGGCTTTCTTGCTTGTGCTCAGCGACACAAGTCGAGCTTAGCTCAACTCCTGTAAACTACAATTAGGTAAATACAATTAGGTAAATACATGCTCCGCACAATGGGAGGTCGTGGCGAAGCCCTCGTCGTCCTCCTCCAACCATGCGAGTGGTGGTCCGTCGCCGGCAAGGAGCCCTGGGGCTTGGGCTATGGGACGGGCCGCGGGGGGCGTTGTCTACGCTCCTCCCGTGGCCGTTCGTACCCGGTTTGCCGTTCCGTCCTGTGGCTGGACTATGCTGGCAAGTTCCGGGACCCTCGTCCTCCGCTGCCTTGCTCAGACGGGAGGGGGACAGGCCGGAGCGTGAGGCCCGCTCTCCGTTTTCGTCAGGACGGCCAGGTGGACGGGGGTTTGGCCATGGTAGTTCCTTTCTCCATGACAACTTAAGGGAGGCTATGCTCCGCACAACGCGTAGCTCCTCCTGGCCCATACCCTCTCCCCTCAACCGGCCGTCTCATTGACTTGGTGGTGGGCCTGACGCAAAGCGCCCGCACCGGCTTCTCCCGCCCCCACTTCCTGCGCTAGCCACGCCGGTCGTGGGCACGATGGGGTATAGTAGGGTCTGGCCTGGAGGTGGAGGTCTCAACCTCCTCTCGGGAGCCCTCCCCGTCATCGACGCAGTGTCTCAGGAGGTGGCCCAGGTACTCCGGTCCATGTATGGGGGAGGTGCCGTCGCGATAACGTCTCCACACATTGTGTCCTGGACACACTCGCTGTAGTCGTCCGTGTCACAGGCCTGGGGTTCACCATCGCTATTTCACATGGCGGTCCTCCCACTTTCACACTGGGGGCCATGGAACCTCCACTGTGCTCCTGTTCCCCAGGGTCGGGTGTCCACGTCCACACTTGTCGTGTTCTGCCCGTTCTCGTCCACGAACGTGTTCTGGGTGTTTTCCCGGCTGGGATCTTTACCTTGGGCGACACTGACCGTGCCTTTAGGCCAGCTCGGACTCGACTACCTTGTTCTACTGGTCCCCTAACACTTCCCTGTATCGCTCCCCCCTTTACTGGCTGTGGCCGGTACCGCGCTTGCTACATATGAGACTATCACACTGGGTCGCTCGGGGCTCGCTCGTGGCAGCGGTGCCCTGGCCTGCTCCCCCGGCGGCCATCTGGATAGCCACAGATGCGTCGTGTGAGGGGGGTGGGACTCCCGATCTAACATGGGTCTTCGCCACCACGGCGAGTGGTCAGGGCTCTTCGCTTTCGCGTCCGGGCCTTGATCCTGTTGGTACCGTTCTTCTTCCTGCGGGATCGCTGTCTTGCCCTGGCGGGCTTGTCGGTGGCCTTTCGGTTGGTCTTCTTATCCGCTGATGCCTTCGGCACGGACTGGAGTGGGTGACAGTCGGTATCCACATTGCCTCCGCCCGTCGCACTCCTCATGTGCTACGTCCTCCACGGGCTGGGATTTTTCTGGCGCGGGGTTTGGTTGATCGTGCCCATGTGGCCGGCCCGTGCTTGGTACGCTCCGCTATACATTCGTGTACTGGGTTCCCGTCATTTGTCCGTTCACATGCATTGTACCGGCTCAGACGGGTTGCTTTTTGGTAGTTGGGGTGTACTGTAGGACGATCAGGTCCCACCTCACCACTGCCCCGCCCAGTCGTCACTGTGGATGTTGTTGGTGTGGTGCTAACCGTGCCTCAGCACGACTCGCCGGAGTCCCCCCCCGCTGCACTTGCTCCTGCAGTCTCGGTTACCACACCAGCCTTAACAGTGTTCCAAAGAGACTGCACCTTCACAAGACTCTCCTGTCGGTTAGACAATTGGCCTATGGAACACTAAAGTCCTGCCCCACCGCTGCTCCAACATTTCTTACAGTTTCTTACAGTAGATCCTCTGGAAAAAGGCAAACTAGGCCTGTGTATCCAGCTCAGTACCAGTACTTGCACTGCTGCGGTCGTTCACGGTGTTGGCGGCGGCGGTAGCAGACGCAACATTTTTACTATTCTGTATTTTTGTTTTATAATCAAACTTCAAATCTTGTCTTCCCCATGCTTTATCAAGATTACTTTCAAACTCCCTTATTGATTCGGAATCGACTTCATACTGGGGCAGTGCGTTCCACTCATTTACCACTCTATCACAAAATGAGTTCTTTCCCTTCTCAAGCCTATTTCTTTCTTTGTAAATTTTCTTAGAGTGTCCTCTCGTTCTTGTTCCCTCCCGCATCAAGAAGATACCTTCACACACATCCTTATCGTACTTTCCTGACACTATCTTAAAAGTCTCTATCATATCCCCTCTCTTTCTCCTATATGCCAGTGTCGGAAGCCCCAGTGTCCTCAACCTCTGCTCATAGCCCGCGTTCTTCAACGTTGGTACCAGCTTGCTAGCTCTCCTCTGCACTTTCTCCACTGCTTCTATATCCTTTACCATATATGGAGCCCACACCTGGTTCGCATATTCCAGGTGCGGCCTAACCAGCGCTGTATAGAGATTCCTTAAGATTTCTTCGTCAAGTGACACAAATGTCCTCCTTATCAGCCCTACAATTCTATTGGCTTTGTTTATCTTTTCCGCTAAATGTTCTGAGAAATTTAACTTATTGTCTATCACTACACCTATATCCTTTTCTGCATTCACTTCCTCCATCGCTTCATACATACTGTATCCTACCTTGTCTATCTTGCTGGTCCCAATCTGCATGTACTTGCATTTTTTTGGATGAAAAGGCATTAACCAATGCTCAGACCATCCCTTCATGCCCTCAACATCTCCTTGAAGCAAACCCATATCTTCCTTACTCCTCACTCTTCTATACAGCTTAGTGTCATCCGCATACAGGTATACCTCACTTCCATTAGTTATAACTTCAGGCAAGTCGTTGATAAATATAACGAACAGCAATGGTCCCAACACAGATCCCTGAGTTACCCCACTTGTAATTTCCCTCTACCCCGAGCCTATTCCATTCACCAGTACCCTCTGTCTCCGATCTTTCAGGAAGGCTTCTATCCATTTCACACATTTCTCCCCTATATTATAGCTTCTAACTTTCTCTATTAACCTTTTATGTGGGACCTTATCGAAGGCCTTCATAAAATCGCAATATACCACGTCTATTACATCACCATCTTCTAGAATTTGCATCCAATCATCTACCACCTTAATTAGCTGTAGTACTGTCGACCTCCCCGGCAAGAATCCGAACTGTCTCCCACTGAAAAGTTGGTTTGACTTCATATGATCCATTATTCCTTCTCTAATTACCGTTTCCATTAGTTTACACACAACACTTGTCAAACTGACTGGTCTATAATTCCCTGGATCATTTCTCTTTCCCTTCTTAAATATAGCTGTTATGTTCGCCTCTCTCCAGTCCATCGGGATTTGTCCTGTATTAAACGATACCTCAAATAAAATTTTCAATGGCTCTACTAACATCTCCCCTCCTTCCTTTATGATTCTTGGGTGTATCCCATCCGGTCCCGGTGACTTACTTCTGTTCATTTTTTCTATAGCCCTTCTTATTCTAGCATGGGAAAACTCTGTTAGTTCTAGTGCCGGTGCCTGTTTGATGGGAATAGTAGGCACTGCATCCTCCGACTCCACTGTTAGTACCCCCCCAAAGTATTTCCCCAGCACCTCTGCTTTCTCCTTATCAGTCTCCGCTCTACTCCCATCATTCAACCCCCCTACCAGCTCTGGGATCCCTACTCTTTTTGTTAACTTTTCCTGAATGTACTTCCAGAATATTTTTGGATTATCCTTCACATTTCTAGCTATCTCTCTCTCCCTCTCCTTCACCCCCGTCCTTGTTTCCCACCTTATTTTATTGTTTATTTGTCTGCGTTCCAGATCCACTTCTTTAGCCTCTATACTAGACCCCCTGTTCTTTTTTAACAATTTTAATCTTTCCCACAATTGTTTCTTTCTTCTAATCAATATCCAAAGCTTTCTTTTCATTGGCAATTCTGGGTTAGTTCTTTTCCTCAATTTTGTCTTATCCTTATATTCCCTTACTGGTACACTTTTGGATACAGCATTCTCCAGTTTGACTCTAATTTTCCTCCACATTCCTTCAGCGTCTTCACCGTTCAAGTATTCCCCCCAGTCAATGTCCAAACACCGTCTCAGCAGCTCATTATAGGTTTGACTCCTGTAAGGAGATAAAGAAAACCTAATATTTAGTAGTGGCCCCGTAATCATTGACGAACATGCCTATTACATAAGGCATCCTTTCAAACACTAATCTGCCGTAGTTTTGAATCTACCGCTCAGAGCATTTAAAATCTGAGGAGCCTTCATCATGAGCGCACGCGACCTCACTCATGGCTTCAGTCATTATGAATTGGGTTCTCACTACGAAAAAACTTCGTAAAAAAATAAAAACAAAAAGAAAATAAGAATAACTATCCAATAAGCTTTCCATCATATCGTGGATGTACTTGTGTGGATCTTTGACCAGACGCTGATTCAGGCGTCATTCTTCCTTCACTGACATATCAAGTAAACCAAAATCCTTAATACATCAACGAATGGGAAAGGGATGGTCGGGAGGGCCCCAGTCGTCAATGATTACGGGGCCACTACTAAATATTAGGTTTTCTTTATCTCCTTACAGGAGTCAAACCTATAATTTATTAGTGGCCCCTCCATCATTGACGAACATGCCTGATTTCTAAGACTGGAGGGGGACATTCGTAATCATATCATAACTCTAGAAAAGTAGATAATCAAACAACCACATAGTATTCTTACTTTGAAAATATATTTACACATGGCGCAGCCCATATATATACAAAAAAGGGGTTCAAGCAGGTGCGTGCTTCAAAGAAGCCTGCTTGACAAAAAGGGGTAACTCTGGAGATTCTGTGAACAGATCTGTAGTTACAAAGGCACCCCACTCAACGAGTGGTGACAAAAATAATAAGTTATAAGTTTACATGTGCACATAAAACCCCATAATATTCGTGGAAACATCTTGCAAAATATCTCCACTGATTAATACTAAATTGCTTTCACAGCTAAAACTACTATAACAACCCTGTTGTTTGTACTAACATTGTACTAGCACAATTTCTCGCCCTGAATAGAACAGAGAAATTTTCATATCACATTATCCATAATTTGTATCACAGCTCTTACACTCCGGCGGGGTCTAGGGTGTCCTATGTTACACTGACTGCACCCCCCCCCCCCCCTTTTTCCTTGAAAGTAAACAAAAGTGACTGAAGGGCCACCTAGACCCTCTGCCTTAAAGCTATACATGGTAAGGAAGGTTTGTCTAGAGCAACTGACAAGTATCTAGTCAAAAACGTATGATTAGAAGCCCACAAATGTGTGGACGTAATATCTTCTACTGAAATGTTCTTCAGGAAGCGTAAAGAGGCCGCCCATTTGCGTAAATCGTGGGCCCTACCCACAACGCCGGGATTACTCTCTTTAATGACTTCGACCAAAAGAGAAGCCAATCTCCGTTTCAGTAAGCGTTTACCCGTACTTGCTACCCACAAAGCACCTTGGGGGTTTAGAGGAGCTACTCTCAAATATTTGGTTAGAGCTTGCACTGGACATAGATTATGGTGCACCTTTCCCCTTTTTAACGCCGGCACAGTGAACTCCGAAAACACGTGTGCACTGTGCTCATTCTTGGCTACAAATCCTGGGGAAGGTGCAATGTGAATACATTCATTAAGTCTACCAAACCTAAGGCAATTAGGTGTGTTGCTCATCGCCGCCAGCTCAGACACTCTGTTCCCGGTGGCCAAAGCCAAAAGGAATACAGCCTTTTTTAAGAGTAATGCAAAATCTGCAGTATTTTGGTACAGACGAGAGTGAAGTAAAGACAATGCCTTGTCCAGAGACCAAGTAGGCATGAGCTGACGGGGAGGTGGGCGGAGTTTAAAACATGCTCTCATAAAACCTGTTTCCTCCGCTACCGGTATGGAGAGACCTGTAAGGTCTAAAAAGGGCACTCTAATCGCAGTTAAGTGATTTTTTAACGTTACCACAGATAAACGTTTCTGCTCAAACAGATAATTAAAATAATTAAAAACTAATGCTACTGAGGGCACAGTCTGTTCTGTTCTAATGATCCAAGAAGTAAAGGCTTGCCAATGTGAGTGATACTGTCGTTTCGTAGACTGAGTATATTGATTTAATAATTTATTGGTCACATCTCTACCATATGGTGCTAGCCACTTGGCCTCCTGAATGTCCATAATGCAAAAGTCAGCGAGGTCGCTAGGTTGCCAATCGTGTCTAAGTGGAAATACCCGACCGGGAGCGACACCGGGTGCGGGCACCACGTCTTTAATTGCTGGTACCATAACTGCGCCGGCCACAGGGGCGCGATTAGCGAGTCTAAGCCTCGATAATCTCGTAGTTTGTTCACTACGTGGCACATTAGTGACGCGTGTGGCGGCGGAAACAGATAGATGGAGCTCCATCTGTTCCAGTCTGTCACTAGGGCGTCTGGCCCCCCTGCCGGCGTTCTCGTCCGGCGGGTGAGGTATAGAGGGAGTTTGTGAGTCTCCTCGGACGCAAACAGATCCACTTGTGGATGGTAGAGCTCTGCAATCATTAGGTTGAAAATGGGTTGCTTGAGCTCCCATTCTACTGTCGTGCTCTGTCTCCGGGACAGAGCGTCTGCCCAGACGTTTGCTACGCGTGGGAGATAAGATGCGTGAAGATAAATGTCTAGCCTGTTGGCAAGAATAAAAATCTCTTCCGACACGTTTAGCAACTTCCGTGATCTCGTTGACCCCTGTTTCTGAATACAGTGAACTGCATTCACTGAAGGCCACCGACTTGCCCCGTAAAGTAGAGCCGTGAGCCTGAAGGAAATACAAGGGGACTAGTAATTCTTTGATATTGATGTGGGAGATTTCTAAGTGGGACCAAAGCCCCTGACCCTGGTGCCCCTGGTTTGACTGAAAACCCCAACCTATTGTGCCTGATGCATCCGTGTCTACCCATACCGTTGGCGGAGGAGAGGTCCATGACATTACTGAGTGCAACATTTCCCTCTTCGCCCAGACCGCTAGTAAGGTGTGGATTAATTTTGGTATGTGCCATAATTTTCCCGCCGGTAAGAGTGGGAAATATTTGTTGCCCTCCAATATTAAACGTTTTACTTTCAACCGGCCCAACATTACAGTTTGTTGAATCCAGTTGAGACCAGAGACTCCCAGATCCTCCGTGTCGTAGTCAGACTGTGAAGAAACATGAACAGTTTCCTGCGAAACCTGTTTCGATTGTCCACACTCTGACTCAGAGTGAGAGCAGCCGTGTCCCAAACCAGCCCTATCCACTGAACTACTCGTGAGGAAACAAGGTTTGACTTTACCAGATTTACCTTGAACCCTAGAGTTTTGACGTGATTTAAAGTTATGTTGACATGTTTGATGCATAATTGCTCTGTCTCTGCCACCACCAGCCAGTCGTCTAGGTACCACAAAATTCTGATCCCTTGCTTTAACAATGGCATCAGGGCTTGCCGGACTAATTTCGTGAATAAACGAGGTGCCAGGTTCAAACCGAATGGCATCCTCTGAAAAACAAAATTTTGATGCCTGATCCATAAGGCCAGAAACCTTTGAAATCTTTTGTTTACCGATACGTGCCAATAAGCGTCTGTCAGGTCTAGGGAACACATCCAACCTCGCGGCGGAAGTGTTAGCCTGATTTGGTGTACTGTTAACATTCGGAATGACTCGTTGTGAATGTGAAGGTTCAGATAAGACAGGTCTACGACCGGTCTCATCTGAACACTATCCCTTTTGGGAACCAAAAATAGCTTGGACGTGAATACAGGGTAATTTGGGGGGACCGGGATGATGACATTCTTGGCAATCATTTCCTGGACCAGTGACTCCACCTCTAAAGAAACAAAATTCGCCGTTGTCGGCTGACGTAAGCGAGGTCGCCGGAGCCACTGCCAAGTGATGCCTTTGCGTGCCACCATCCGTGCCCAAGTGTTTAACGGCCATGCTTGGTGACACGTTCGGAACGACCCAGTTAGCAGACAAGGGTTCGCCGGCTGTACTACCCTCGGATCCACCGGCCTTGAGACTGGCACCGGGAGTGAGAGAGACTAGTTTTTTTATGGTGGTGGAGTTGGAGGTGGTGGACGCTTCGCCGGCTGGCTGGCGTTGGCAGAAGACGGGCCCTGACCTGGCTTATTATAGCCGCGTCTTCTCTGACCTGAAAACCTACCCTGTCTATGCCTGTACTGACCTTGAGGGGAGGAGGACTTAGGTGGATGAAAGGGCTTAGATCCCCCCGGCTGAGCCTTAGCGACTGGCTTGGGTTTGGGGAAGTTAAAGGCAGGTTTCTTAGAAGGGGTGGGACTATGTTTAACCCTCCAGCCCCGGCTATGTATTATATATATATTCCTCGAAACCCGGGTGTTTTGGCCGAAAAACGTCTAGGCTAGGCTACCGTATATTCGTTAATCAGACTGCTTCCCGCATTCCCGCGCATCCCCAAGCGTAGCTGTGTTATTTACCTGTAGAATGGCATTAACCCGGGAGCTGCGGGAAGACTCTCTGGAGTAAGTAAAACTAAAAATCAACTTTTTACATCGAAAAAAAAATATATTTTTTATTTTTATTTTTTTATTTTATTTTTTTTTTTTGGCCCCTGGGCCATGCAAAATCTCAGTCCTCTACCTCCCCTCCTTCCCCACTTTCCTCCTATCCCTCAGTTATCACCTATTTTCCCTATTATTCCCTTATTCTGAGGTATATTTTCGTGCTAACATTAGCGAGTTGCAAGCAGGGTGTTGTCATCACTGATGGCCATCGAGTGCAAGAGAGAGAGAGAGAGTATCGATCGACTGTGTCGCAGTGGCCTTGGGGAAAATTGGCGGGAAGGTAGCTTGCCTCACCCATACATTATACAACTCGCGGGCTATATCTCCGATTTTGACCATCCAAACGCTGTTTTCACTCGTTTTATTGTTGTTTCAGGTTAATACCTTTATAATCAACCCATAATAGGCGCATATGGATAATTATTAATGCTATTAATGGTACAATGAATATTTTAGTGACGGAAACACCTCAAATACGTCAGCACTTCAGAGGTTAAGTAGAGCTCTCTAAGTCAACTGGTTGAGCTGTGCTGATGATTTCATTGGAGATAACTTTATGGCCAAAACAGCCACTTTACACCACTTTTCGATACTTAACAACAACATACAGGCACACACGAACAAGCGACGCTCTCCTTCTTGTGGCCGGAGATGCGGGGCGTCGGTCCAGCCGGCTGTTGTTTACATGCGTCGGACCGACGCCTCGCACACGAAGCTCACAGGCTTTCAACCACTGGGCGTTCAAGAGGCCTTCCGGGTACCTGTTATATGCTTTTTTATGGGCGTTCAAGAGCCCTTCCGTGGTGAGAGGGTTAAAGGCCTGAGCCATATTAAAAACTGTTCACCACACTTCAGGGGACATTAAAGAGGGAGTGAGCACTGGTGACATGACCACCTGATTCGCAATGCGATCAGGCAGCTTCCGTACCAAGGACATTCTGAGATCTTGTCTCGCTCGCACCGCCTCAAGCAAGGCTGGGCGTATGTCACCCAATGATTGGATTGACGACTGAAGAAGCAGTCGCCGGGACAGTTCGACCGACCTTCTGGCATCCGCGTCTGCAATTGCCTGAGTGGACCGGAGCAATGACTTTGCAACCTGTTGTGACACTATGTATTGGGAGAACAGGCGAAAAGCTTTCCCCCGTAGCCTAAATTCTCGGTCTAGGTGAGTTGGGGTAGGGGTAGTGAAAGGGTCTTTTAGTTCACAAAGATTAATTTTAGGAGCAGCCAAGAAAGCAAACAAGGCTGAAGGGACTCCGCCGGTAGAACACACTGGCATGGAGAACCAAGAATGAGTATCTTGAGGGATCTGGTGGGAAGTTTTGGAAGTAAATGTGGTCGCAAAGTTTTGAGCCTCTGTCTCCCATTCCACCCAAGGTCCTGGACCCAACTGCCCCACCTTCAAGACTGGATTAGCGGCTGCGTCTGTGACGGTTTGCAAATAGAGTTCTGGAGTGAGAGCTGACAGTGTCTTAATGTCATTAAACCCATCATGCTTAGACCAGTCAGAAAACAATTTTGAAGCTGAGGCAGAGGGTAAAGCAGGCTTAGCAGCATAAACAAAATAGTCCTGGTGATAATAACTAGGTATCGCCTTTACATTGACATCTAGTACATTCCCCAAAGTATCCAAGGCCCTTAATTTCTTAGATTTATTGCCTTGGATGACCCACTCTTGCGGCACTGGGAGTTCCCCTGACAAGGTAGGTTGGGCGAGCTCTGGCTTAGTGGGGGTCAAAAGGACCCATGACTCGTCTGGTCCGTAAAGCAAGGGCATAGCTACCTTTCTGAGAGGAGCTTTGTCTAACGGGGGCGGATTGACATCCGTTATAACCCTTACATTCGAAGTGGTCAATGCCGCCGTAGCAGGCCTAGTGACCACCGATGGTGACAGAGAGGGAGGGTGAGGGATCTGAGTCAAAGCAATAGAAGTCATCAGAGGCCGTACCGTAGAGCTTGTCGTGGGAGCTCCCAGGTCCACTGTAGGAGTTTCCGGCTGTTGGCCAAAAAATTTAGATAAAGCATTAACTAGCAGCCCATCAATTTCCTGTGCTGTGACAAATTTATTAGATGATGTACTCAATGGTGAATCAATAAGATCTTGTGCGGCGTCTAAGCCTGAACCTGACTCTTGCACATCCATATCTGATATAATTGAAACCTCGTCTTTATCATCCTGTTCCTCATGAGAGGATACTGCCGAAGCTGGGGTACCATCTTGTTGCCAAGATAAGTCAGGAATAGAGGATGGGATCGCCGCGTCCCGATGGACGTCAGCCACTGTGTGAGTAGTTTGAGCCAGAAGTGGGTTGTCAGGTACTGGTCGAGAATATCGCCAAACACCGAGGCCTACACTCCCTTGGGAGTCCGAAACACTCTCAACCACTGAGCTCCCTGAACTCTCCAAATCCAGGGTTAAAATGCTAATAGGTAGAATATCTTTAGGTACAGGCACTACACTGGACCCCTGAGACCGAACACTAGCTCTGTCTGGGGTAGAGGTATGACGAGAAGTACTAGATTCCGGCGAATGTCGGGAGGCCTTACTATCATGGGAATCCTTTCTCGAAGATTTATGGCTGCGGTGTGACCGTGAACTACTCTTTGATTTGGAGGATTTATCGCCGTGACCACTGGTGGAACTCTCCGTCTTACTCTTCTTACTCGATGGTGAAGATGCAAGACTGGGAGGCTGGTGCCTAAGTGGGGACCTAGACCTAGATCTCGCACGAGACGAGGAGGCTGCCGCCGGGGGTGTAGGCTCACGTTGACGTTTCGAAGTAGCTGGGGCAGGAGATGACACAGAACCCTGTCCAGCCTCTGCCGGCTTACGGATAGTTACTCGAGAGGAACGTTTAGGGGGAGGGTGCTCAATTAGAAGCCTATCCCAAAGTGGGACGTTGTCACATTGAAGTGACTTATGAACCACAATAGTAGTATAAGCTGCCATTTGTTGCCTAACTTCTCGTAAGGCGACCGCTGCGGTCTTATCATTGTCCTTTAATACTTTTACACGGAGTTGGGAGCAAAAGGAACAGTTGCGCATCACCCACAGACCCCTTGAACGGTCTAGACATTTAACACACTTGATACAAAGAGTGTGCACAAAAAGAGGGATACCAGCACAGGTTGGAGTAATGCATAAAGCAAAAACTGGGGCAAAGGTAGCCATGACAGAGACTGGTGGGGAAACTACTGCAGGTTCTGTATTGGTCCACCGGAGCCCAGCCCTGGAAAAAAAGAATATTTCCAGGAATTAATGCTCATAAGGTTAACCCAACATGTTCGCACACAAGTGTTAATAACCCGCCGGGTAACGAGACGTAATGTCACAACGATCACAGCTCGTTACGCGGCGGGGTTCAAAAAAGATTTCCGAATATCTAGACATGTCTTAAGAAAGTTAAGAATACCCTCTGACATAATATAAAATACCAGTATGGCATTTATAAACATAGTCTTTCTGGTGGTGACTGTTTCAAGATTCAATTTTGGAAAACAACCCCCCACAAAGACGCCGGCCCCTGAAATATCTTGCAGATTAACACTGGGCAGGCTGATACGAGATCTGACTTCTAACGAATTGTCATATAGATCGCCGTATGTTGAAGGCGGCGATACACTAACGTACAGTATCTCTCAATTATTTGGTTAACTAAATTGAATTGTAAATTCCTTATTTCCTCCTCCCAGGAGCACCCGCCGGGTGTGAAAAACTTATGAAAAGATGTTAACCCTAATTGAGCCTTCGATCGCCGTATGTGTGAAGGCGGCGATACATATATGAATATGACCAAAAAAAGTTTTGAGAGTGCAGTTGTAGGGGTCATGAAGAACAAGGAGAGTGTCGTGAGGGAGGCCATGGACAGGGATAGGGGTGTAATCTTGTATGGAGATATAGAGACTCATATGAATGATAATGGAGTGAGAAAAGTGAGGGATATGGAGACAGTGAAGGAGGTCTTGAAAGGTGTGGATGAGGACGAATATGGATGGGAAGGGCAGGTGGAGGAGATCAGTAGGATAGGTAGATATAAAAGGGGAGAGATGAGACCTATAAGGGTACAGTTTAAAACTAGGGTAGTGGCGGAGACTGTGACAAATTTTAGTTGGAGGCTAAATACAAATGATAAACTGAAACACATAAGACTAAAGAAGGATTTGAGTATAGAACAAAGGAAAAAAATTAAGGAATTACAAGAAAAGGCTGATGAAAATAATGGAAAGTTGGATGAGGAGGATAAGAGAAATTTTTACTGGAGAGTGAGGGACGGAAAAGTGAGGAAGTGGTTTATAAGAGTAGAAAGGAGGGGGAGATCAGGGAGGGGAGAGAATGTGATGAGAGTTGTGACAGAGGAGGAGAACGGGGTGGAGGTGTCACAGGGAGAGACAGGAGACAAAGAGGCAGACCCAGTAGTGCTAACAGGGGAGTAGGGTACGGACTGGAGGAGCGGGATGGTGTAATTGCTGAAGGAATGGTAGATGGATTAAGGATTATGTTTAGTAATGTGGATGTGTTTACTCAGGACAAGAAAAGAGAACTGATATGTAGGTTGCAGGATGAAGAGGAAAAACCTGATGTCATAGCCCTGCAGGAAGTAAGACCAAAAAATGTTAGAATTGAAAGGGAACTGGTGGAATATAGTTTGGAGGGTTTTGAGTTATATGAGAGAAATGCTATTAGAGCAGAGGTTGGAAGAGGACTGTTTATTTATGTAAGAAAAGAGCTCAAGGTTAATGAGGTGGATATGAGACAGCAGTATTGTGAGTATTTGTGTATTGAAGTAAAATGTGTAAGAGGATCAATTCTAATTGCCTCTATATATAGAAGCCCAAATAATAGCAGGGGAGAGGATGATAACCTACTGAAAGCAATGGAGGAGATAGATAATAGAGAGAACAAATATAAAATTTTGATTGGAGATTTCAATTTGCCAAGGATCAACTGGGCAAATTGTACTACTCCAGCGGGACAGGGTAGCCTGGAAAATAAGTTCATAGAGAAAGTGAGAGATTGTTTTTTAACGCAACATATTGTAGAGATGACAAGATATAGAGATGGGACGCAGGGGAGTGTACTTGATTTGATTTTTAGCAATGAAGAGGATATAGTGGAACATGTTAATGTGGATAGCCCTATAGGTCGTAGTGACCATGCCTGTATAAGCTTTAGTTGTAACATTAAATCGGAGAGGGATAATAGAAGCAATAGAAAAATATACATGTATGATAGAGCAGATTATGAGCTGCTGAGACGGTGTTTGGACATTGACTGGGGGGAATATTTGAACGGTGAAGACGCTGAAGGAATGTGGAGGAAAATTAGAGTCAAACTGGAGAATGCTGTATCCAAAAGTGTACCAGTAAGGGAATATAAGGATAAAACAAAATTGAGGAAAAGAACTAACCCAGAATTGCCAATGAAAAGAAAGCTTTGGATATTGATTAGAAGAAAGAAACGATTGTGGGAAAGATTAAAATTGTTAAAAAAGAACAGGGGGTCTAGTATAGAGGCTAAGGAAGTGGATCTGGAATGCAGACAAATAAACAATAAAATAAGGTGGGAAACAAGGAGGGGGGTGAAGGAGAGGGAGAGAGAGATAGCTAGAAATGTGAAGGATAATCCAAAAATATTCTGGAAGTACATTCAGGAAAAGTTAACAAGAAGAGTAGGGATCCCAGAGCTGGTGGGGGGGTTGAATGATGGGAGTAGAGCGGAGACTGATAAGGAGAAAGCAGAGGTGCTGGGGAAATACTTTGGGGGGGTACTAACAGTGGAGTCGGAGGATGCAGTGCCTACTATTCCCATCAAACAGGCGCCGGCACTAGAACTAGTAGAGTTTTCCCATGCTAGAATAAGAAGGGCTATAGAAAAAATGAACAGAAGTAAGTCACCGGGACCGGATGGGATACACCCAAGAATCATAAAGGAAGGAGGGGAGATGTTAGTAGAGCCATTGAAAATGTTATTTGAGGTATCGTTTAATACAGGACAAATCCCGATGGACTGGAGAGAGGCGAACATAACAGCTATATTTAAGAAGGGAAAGAGAAATGACCCAGGGAATTATAGACCAGTCAGTTTGACAAGTGTTGTGTGTAAACTAATGGAAACGGTAATTAGAGAAGGAATAATGGATCATATGAAGTCAAACCAACTTTTCAGTGGGAGACAGTTCGGATTCTTGCCGGGGAGGTCGACGGTACTACAGCTAATTAAGGTGGTAGATGATTGGATGCAAATTCTAGAAGATGGTGATGTAATAGACGTGGTATATTGCGATTTTATGAAGGCCTTCGATAAGGTCCCACATAAAAGGTTAATAGAGAAAGTTAGAAGCTATAATATAGGGGAGAAATGTGTGAAATGGATAGAAGCCTTCCTGAAAGATCGGAGACAGAGGGTACTGGTGAATGGAATAGGCTCGGGGTGGAGGGAAATTACAAGTGGGGTACCTCAGGGATCTGTGTTGGGACCACTGCTGTTCGTTATATTTATCAACGACTTGCCTGAAGTTATAACTAATGGAAGTGAGGTATACCTGTATGCGGATGACACTAAACTGTATAGAAGAGTGAGGAGTAAGGAAGATATGGGTTTGCTTCAAGGAGATGTGGAGGGCATGAAGGGATGGTCTGAGCATTGGTTGATGCCTTTTCATCCAAAAAAATGCAAGTACATGCGGATTGGGACCAGCAAGATAGACAAGGTAGGATACAGTATGTATGAAGCGATGGAGGAAGTGAGTGCAGAAAAGGATATAGGAGTAGTGATAGACAATAAGTTAAATTTCTCAGAACATTTAGCAGAAAAGATAAACAAAGCCAATAGAATTGTAGGGCTGATAAGGAGGACATTTGTGTCACTTGACGAAGAAATCTTCAGGAATCTATATACAGCGCTGGTTAGGCCGCACCTGGAATATGCAAACCAGGTGTGGGCTCCATATATGGTAAAGGATATAGAAGCAGTGGAGAAAGTGCAGAGGAGAGCTAGCAAGCTGGTACCAACGTTGAAGAACGCAGGCTATGAGCAGAGGTTGAGGACACTGGGGCTTCCGACACTGGCATATAGGAGAAAGAGAGGGGATATGATAGAGACTTTTAAGATAGTGTCAGGAAAGTACGATGAGGATGTGTGTGAAGGTATCTTCTTGATGCGGGAGGGAACAAGAACGAGAGGACACTCTAAGAAAATTTACAAAGAAAGAAATAGGCTTGAGAAGGCAAAGAACTCATTTTGTGATAGAGTGGTAAATGAGTGGAACGCACTGCCCCAGTATGTAGTCGATTCCGAATCAATAAGGGAGTTTGAAAGTAATCTTGATAAAGCATGGGGAAGACAAGATTTGAAGTTTGATTATAAAACAAAAATACAGAATAGTAAAAATGTTGCGTCTGCTACCGCCGCCGCCAACACCGTGAACGACCGCAGCAGTGCAAGTACTGGTACTGAGCTGGATACACAGGCATAGTTTGCCTTTTTCCAGAGGATCTACTGTAAGAAACTGTAAGAAAATATAGTATCACTAAATGGACCGGTTAACTAAACTGAATTACCAATTCGTTCATCCCACCCTACCAAGGTGCACCCGCCGGGTGAGATCTGATGTATAAACGTTAACCCCATAAGTTCCTATCCCCACTTCTTTGTAAAAGATCGCCGGGGAGCTAGGTTTTTCCTTTGGTTTGTAAAACCGGGTAGAAAAACTTCATAACATATGTCCGCATGAACAATGTTAGATGGGTACAGCCATTCCGCCGGGAATCATAGGGAGCCTGAAACAGGCACCATCACAGAGACGCAGTCCTGGAGAGCCACAGACACCTACTCGCCGGGGACACAAGCCTGTTTTTGAAACCACGCGTGGCCAAAACTCGGCTCTCGGCCGGGGTTTTCATGGTGTAACCGAGAAAAACCCGCCGGAAAGTAACCCACCCCGTCCAGAAACCATCTGAACGCACATAGGACCCGAGAGATAGCCAAAACACAACTAACCGAGGGCCCACAAACATAATCCGTGGAATTAGCCAATACACAACTAATCCAGGAAACATAAATAGTCCGTGGAATTAGCCAATACACAACTAAACCAGGATACACATGACACAGTAAAATAATAATAATAATAAGCATGTTACTTATTTCTCATAAGCGCCAATTTTTCCGAAGAATTCACTAGCGCTCGAAAAGAGAAAGAAAAAAGAACAAAAATCAATGCATCAAAAGAAGGCTTATATACAACACACATTTAACAATCACTAGCAGTGGCAAAATAGCCTAAACTCTATAGCCATCTGTCATGACACCTCTCTCAAGATCATAGCTTCTCTCAAAGAGAAAAGTCTTAAGTTGTCTCTTGAAGCATTCAACAGAACTCAGTTGTCTCATGGACAGCGGCAACCTGTTATACAACCTCGGAGACATGTAGGAGAATGACCTCTCAAAGAAAGAAGACTGCTGGAAAGCCCTTGGTTCATCAAGACGAAAAGGGTCATTGTCATGACGCACAACTACACTATAGGTTTGACTCATGTAAGGAGATAAAGAAAACCTAATATTTAGTAGTGGCCCCGTAATCATTGACGAACATGCCTATTACATAAGGCATCCTCTTCAAACACTAATCCGCCGTAGTTTGAATCTACCGCGCAGAGCATTTAAAAACTGAGGAGCCTTCATCATGAGCGCACGCGACCTCACTCATGGCTTCAGTCATTATGAATTGGGTTCTCACTACGAAAAAACTTCGTAAAAAATAAAAACAAAAAGAAAATAAGAATAACTATCTAATAAGCTTTCCATCATATCGTGGATGTACTTGTGTGGATCTCTGACCAGACGCTGATTCAGGCGTCATTCCTCCTTCACTGACATATCAAGTAAACCAAGATCCTTAATACATCAACGAATGGGAAGGGGACGGTCGGGAGGGCCCCAGTCGTCAATGATTACGGGGCCACTACTAAATACAGTATTAGGTTTTCTTTATCTCCTTACAGGAGTCAAACCTATAATTTATTAGTGGCCCCTCCATCATTGACGAACATGCCTGATTTCTAAGACTGGAGGGGGACATTCGTAATCATATCATAACTCTAGAAAAGTAGATAATAAAAACAACCACATAGTATTCTTATTCTTGAAAAATATATATTTAATCATTGGCGTCGCCGAAAAAATACAAGAAAAAGGGGGTTCAGGCAGGTGCGTGCTTCAAAGAAGCCTGCCTGACAAAATGGGTAACCCTAAAGATTCTGAACACAGATCTGTGGTTACAAAGGCACCCCACTCAACGAGTGGTGACAAAAATAACAAGTTATAAGCTTATATGTGCACATCATAAACCCCAACATAATCGTGGAGATAAATTGCAAAGGATCTCCACTGATTCTAAAATTAAATTGCTTTCGCAGTTAACACTACTATAACAACCCTGTTGTTTTGTACTAACATTGTACTAGCACAATTTCTCTCTGAGAAAATTTTATATCACATTAACCTTACATTTGTATCACAGCTCTCATACTCCGGCGGGGTCTAGGGTGTCCTATGTCAACTGACTGCACCCCCCCCCCCCCCCCCTTTGTGAAAATAAACAAAAGTGACTGTAGGGCCACCTAGACCCTCTGCCTTAAAGCTATACATGGTAAGGAAGGTTTGTCTAGAGCAACTGACAAGTATCTAGACAAAAACGTATGATTAGACACCCACAATTGAGTGGACGCGATATCTTCCACTGAAAAGTTTTTCAGGAAACGTAAAGAGGCTGCCCATTTGCGTAAATCGTGGGCCCTGCCCACCACGCCGGGATTACTCTCTTTAATGACTTCGACCAGAAGAGAGGCTAATCGCCGTTTAAGTAAGCGTTTACCCGTACTTGCTACCCATAAAGCACCTTGGGGGTTTAGAGGAGCTACTCTCAAATATTTGGTTAGGGGTTGCACTGGACATAGATTATGATGCACCTTTCCCCTTTTTAATGCCGGCACCGTGAACTCTGAAAACACGTGTGCACTGTGCTCATTCTTGGCTACAAAACCTGGGGAAGGCGCAATGTAAATACATTCGTTAAGTCTACCAAACCTAAGGCAATTGGGTGAGTTGCTCATCGCCGCCAGCTCAGACACTCTGTTCCCGGTGGCCAAAGCCATAAGGAAAACCGCCTTTTTTAAGAGTAAAGCAAAGTCTGCAGTATTTTGGTACAGACGAGAGTGAAGTAAAGACAAAGCTTTGTCGAGAGACCAAGTAGGCATGAGCTGACGGGGAGGTGGGCGAAGTTTAAAACAAGCTCTCATAAAACCTGTTTCTTCCGCCACCGGTATGGAAAGACCTGTCAGGTCTAAAAAGGGCACTCTAATTGCAGTTAAGTGATTTTTTAAAGTTACCACCGATAAATGTTTCTGTTCAAACAGATAATTCAAGTAATTGAAAATTAAAGCCACTGACGGCACATTCTGTTCCGTTCTGACAATCCAGGAAGTAAAGGCTTGCCAATGTGAGTGATACTGACGTTTCGTAGACTGAGTACTGTATATTGATTGATTAATTTATTAGTCACATCTCTACCGTATGGTGCCAGCCACTTGGCCTTCTGAATGTCCATAATGCAAAAGTCAGCGAGGTCGCTAGGTTGCCAATCGTGTCTAAGTGGAAATACCCGACCGGGAGCGATACCGGGTCCGGGCACCACGTTTTCAATTGCTGGTACCACAACTGCGCCGGCCACAGGGGCGCGATTAGTGAGACTAAGCCTCGATAATCTCGTAGTTTGTTCACTACGTGGCACATTAGTGACGCATCTGGCGGTGGAAACAGATAGATGGAGCTCCATCTGTTCCAGTCTGTCACTAGGGCGTCTGGCCCCCCTGCCGGCGTTATCGACCGGCGGGTGAGGTATAGAGGGAGTTTGTGAGTCTCCTCGGACGCAAAAAGATCCACTTGTGGATGGGAGAGCTCTGCAATCATTAGGTTGAAAATGGGTTGCTTGAGCTCCCATTCTACTGTTGTGCTCTGTCTCCGGGACAGAGCGTCTGCCCAGACGTTCGCTACGCCTGGGAGATAAGATGCGTGAAGGTAAATTTCTAGTCTGTTGGCTAGAGTAAAAATCTCTTCCGACACGTTTAGCAACCCCCTGGACCTCGTTGATCCTTGCTTCTGAATGCAGTGAACCGCATTCAGATTGTCCATTCTGAAGGCCACCGACTTGCCCCGTAATGCCGGGCCGTGAGCCTGAAGGAAATACAAGGGGACTAGTAATTCTTTTACATTGATGCGAGAGATTTCTAAGTGGGACCAAAGCCCCTGACCCTGGTGCCCCTGATTTGATTGAAATCCCCAACCTATTGTGCCTGCCGCATCCGTGTCTATCCATACCGTTGGTGGAGGAGAAATCCATGACATTATTGAGTACAACGTTTCCCTCTTTGCCCAGACCGCTAGTAAGGTGTGGATTAATTTCGGGATGGGCCATAATTTTCCCGCCGGTAAGAGCGGGAAATATTTGTTGCCTTCCAATATTTGTTGCCTTCCAATATTAGTCGTTTTACTATCAACCGGCCCAACTTGACAGTTAGTTGAATCCAGTTGAGAGAGCCGACCAGAGATTCCCAGACCCTTCGCGTCGTAGTCAGAGTGTGAAGAAACATGAACAGTTTCCTGCGAAACCTGTTGCGATTGTCCACACTCTGACTCAGAGTGAGAGCGGCTGTGTCCCAGACCAGCCCTATCCACTGAATTATTCGTGAGGGAACAAGGTTTGACTTTACCAGATTTACCTTGAAGCCTAGAGTTTTGACATGATTTAAAATAATATTGACATGTTTTATGCATAAATGATGTGTCTCTGCCACCACCAGCCAGTCGTCCAGATACCACAACACTCTGATCCCCTGTTTTAACAATGGCATCAGGGCTTGCCGGACTAATTTCGTGAATAATCGAGGTGCTAGGTTCAAACCGAACGGCATCCTTTGAAAAACAAAATTTTGTTGCCTGATCCTTAAGGCCAAAAACCTTTGAAATCTTTTGTTGACCGATACGTGCCAATAGGCGTCTGTCAGGTCTAGTGAACACATCCAACCTCCCGGCGGAAGTGTTAGCCTGATTTGGTGCACAGTTAACATTCTGAAAGATTCGTTGTGAATGTGAAGGTTCAGGTAAGACAGGTCTACGACCGGCCTCATCTGAACACTGTCCCTTTTGGGAACCAAAAATAGTTTGGACGTGAATACAGGGTAATTTGGGGGGACCGGGATGATGACATTCTTGACAATCATTTCCTGGACCAGTGACTCCACCTCTAAAGAAACAACATTCGCCGTTGTCGGCTGACGTAAGCGAGGTCGCCGGAGCCACCGCCAAGTGATGCCTTTGCGAGCCACCATCCGTGCCCAAGTGTTTAATGGCCATGCCTGGTGACACGTTCGGAACGACCCAGTTAGCAGACAAGGGTTCGCCGGCTGTACTACCCTCGGGTCCTCCGGCCTTAAAGTTGGCACCGGGAGTGAGAGAGACTTTAGTTTTTTGATGGTGGGGTTGCTGGTGCTGGACGCTTCGCCGGCTGGCTGGTGCTGGCCGATGACTGGCCCTGACCTGGCTTATGCTGGCCGCGTCCTCTCTGACCTGAAAACCTACCCTGTTTATGCCTGTACTGACCTTGGGAGGAGTGGGAAGATTTAGGCGGAAAAAAGGGTTTAGATCCCCCTGGCTGAGCTTTAGTAGTTGGCCTGGGTTTGGGAAAGGTAAATGTAGGTTTCTTAGAAGGGGTGGGACTGTGCTTAAAAGCCTGTGCCATATTGAACACCGTTCTCCACACTTCAGGGGACATTAGAGAGGGAGTAAGCACTGGTGACATGACCACCTGATTCGCAATGCGATCAGGTAGCTTGCGAACTAAAGACATTCTGAGATCTTGTCTTGCTCGTACCGCCTCAAGCAAGGCGGTGCGTATGTCACCCAAGGATTGGATTGACGACTGGAGGAGCAGTCGCCGGGACAATTCAACCGATCTTCTGGCATCCGCATCTGCGATTGCCTGAGTAGACCGTAGTAAAGACTTAGCCACCTGTTGAGACACTATGTATTGGGAGAACAGGCGAAAAGCTTTCCCCCTGAGCCTAAATTCTCTGTCTAGGTGAGTAGGGGTAGGGGTAGTGAAAGGGTCTTTCAGCTCACAAAGATTAATTTTAGGGGCAGCTAGGAAAGAAAACAAAGCTGACGGGACTCCGCCTGCAGACCCTACAGGCATGGAGAACCACGAATGAGTATCTTGAGGGATCTGGTGGGAAGATTTCGAAGTAAATGTCGTTGCAAAGTTTTGAGCCTCTATTTCCCAATCTACCCAAGGTCCTGGACCCAACTGCCCCACCTTCAAAACAGGATTAGCTGCTTCGTCTGTGACGGTCTGTAAATCAAGTTCAGGAGTGAGAGCTGACAAAGTCTTAATATCGTTAAACCCATCCAGCTTAGACCAGTCTGAAAATAGCTTTGAAGCTGAGGCAGGGGGTAAAGCTGGCTTAGTAGCATACACAAAATAGTCCTGGTGATAATAACTAGGTATAGCCTTAATGTTTACATCTAGTACATTTCCCAAATTATCCAAGGCCCTTAATTTCTTTGATTTGTTGCCTTGGATGACCCACTCACTCGGTACTGGGAGCTCCCCTGACAAGGTAGGCTGGGCCAACTCTGGTTTAGTGGGGGTCAAAAGGACCCAAGACTCGTCTGGTCCATAAAGCAAGGGCATAGCTACCTTTCTAACAGGTGCTTTGTCTAGAGGGGGTGGATTAACATCCGTGATGACCCTGACATTGGAAGTTGTTAATGCCGCCGTAGCAGGCTTGGTAGCTACTGATGTTGACATAGTGGGAGGGTTAGGGATCTTAGATAAGACAGTCGAAGTCATCAGAGGCCGTACCGTAGAACTTGTCGTGGGAGCCCCCAAGTCGAACGTGGGGGCCTCCTGTTGTTGGCCAAAAAATCTAGATAAAGCCTGAGTAAGCAGCCCATTAATTTCTTGCGCAGTAACAAATTGATTTGAAGATGAACTTACAGGTGAATCATTAATATCCTGCGCGGCGTCTAAGCCTGAGCCTGACTCTTGCCCTTCCATTTCCGAAATTATTGAAACTTCGTCTTTCTCTTCCTGAGAAGATCCCTCCGAAGCCGGGGTACCTTGCTGCCAAGACAAGTCAGGAATAGAGGATGGGATCGCCGCGTCCCTGTGGACATCAGCTACTGTGTGACTCGTTTGAGTCGAACGTGGGTGGTCTGGCCCTGGCTGAGCAAAACGCCAAACCCCGAGGCCTTGGCCTACACTTTCTTGAGAGTCAGACACATTATCCCGACTTGAACCCCCCCCCGAATTTTCTAATTCCAGGGTCAAAATATTTATGGGTAAATCCTCTTTAAGGACAGGCACCTTACTGGACCCCTGAGACCTAACACAAACTCTGTCTGGGGTAGAGGTATGAAGAGAGGTACTAGGAACTTGTGAATGTAGGGAGGACTTCTTTTTATGTGAATCCTTTTTGGAGGATTTATGGCTACGATGTGATCGTGAACTACTCTTAGATTTCGAGGAATCATCGCCGTGACCACTGGTGGAACTTTCCGTCCTACTCTTCTTACTCGCCGGTGAAGAGGCAAGACTAGATGACTGTTGTCTGAGAGGTGACCTGGACCGAGATCTCGCCCGAGATGATGAGGCGGATGCCGGAGGTGTAGGCTCTCGTGGACGTTTGGGTGTAGCCGCAGAAGATACCGAACCCTGACCAGTCTCCGCCGGTGCATGACTCGTGACTCTAGAGGAACGTTTAGGGGGAGGGTGTTCAAATAATAACTTATCCCAAAGAGGGACGTTATCACATTGAAGTGATTTATGGGCAACAATCGTAGTGTATGCTGACATCTGTTGCCTTACTTCTCGTAACGCTACTGCTGCGGTCTTATCATTATCGCAAAGGACTTTTATCGCTAATTGGGAGCAAAAAGAACAATTACGCATAACCCAGAGACCCCTTGAACGGTCTAGACATTTAACACACCTTATGCAAAGGGTATGCGCAAAAAGAGGGATACCAGCACAAGCAGGGGTAGTGCATAAAGCAAAGACTGGGGCCACGGTAGCCATGACAGAGACTGGTGTGGGAACTACCGCCGGGTCTGTATTGGTCCGCCGGAGCCCAGCTCTGGAAAAAAAGAAAATTTCCAGGAATTAATGCTCATAAGGTTAATCCAACATGTTCGCACACAAGTGTTAATAGCCCACCGGATAACGAGATGTGATGACACAACGAACACAGCTCGTTATGCGGCGGGGTTTCAGAATATCTAAACAAATCTTTTGAAGAAAGTGAAGAATACCCTCTGACATAATATCGTTCCAGCATGGCGATTATAGTCTTTCTGGTGGTGACTGTCTCAAGATTCAATAATGGAACAAAAACAACCCCCCATAAAGACGCCGGCCTTTGAAATATTTTTTGTATAATAACACAGGGCAGGCTGACACGAGATCTGATTTCTAACGAATTGTCACAAAAAGATCGCCGTAAAAATGAAGGCGGCGATACCTAAATGTATCACTGAATTAAGTAGTTAAATCGAAAATGAATTTGAAAATTCCTTATTTCCTCCAACTAGGAGCAGCCGGGTGTGAAAAAACGATTTTTAACTCTAATTGAACCTTCAATTGCCGTAAAAATAAAGGCGGCGATACAAACAGTATTGCTTAAGAATGGAATGGTTAATTCACTGAATGACTTAATAGATTATCCCACCCTTCCAAGGTACACCCGCCGGGTGAGATGTCAAACGTTAACCCCATAAGTTCCTGTCCCCGCATCTTTGTAAAAGATCGCCGGGTAGGAAAGCCCTTAACAACAGCTAGGTTTTTCATGTGGTTTTTTGTAAAATCTGGTAGAAAAACTACATAACGTATGTTCGCAAGAACAAAGTTTTATAGATGGGAACAGCCAGTCCGCCGGGAATCAAAATGGACCTGAAACCAGGTACCAACAGAGACGCAGTCCTGGAGAGCCACAGACACCTCATCGCCGGGGACACAAACCTGTGTTAAAAACCACGTGTGGCCTAACACGGCTCTCGGCCGGGTTTTATCATGGTGAAACCGAGAAAAAACCCGCCGGAAGGACACCCACCCCGATCAGACACCATCTGAACGTACACTGTACACGAAGGAAGCCACGCACGACTAACCTAAGAATACAATAATAATCCGTGGAATTAGCCAATACACAACTAAACCAGGAAACAAACATAGTCCGAGGAATTAGCCAATACACAACTAAAACCCGGACACACATGGCACAGTAGGGTATATTTATACATAATAAACAATAACACTTGTACATGTGGCAAAACTACGAGCGGCTGGCTAGGCCTAAGTAGACGGAATAGGAAAAGTTGAAATATACACAAAACACTGGGAATATCACAACAGGAACCATCGCCAACACACCACTGTAGAAAAACTTCCGACAAAGGGAAGACTGACTCGGAACCCAGAAAAAACTTCACTAAGTGAAGAAAATAACGCAGGGAACGTCAGAAGCAAAGCTTGCCTCATCAGAAAGATAAAAGGCAGCATTATTAACGCGTAATGAAAGCCGCCTGCACCACAAGCTAACTAACTGTGAAAAAGTTCACATGTCCACAACAGGACCACGAGGGTACGTCCGAAATAGACGCCCCAAACACACGACTCCAAATACACTGCACTGCGGGCAACCAGCCCAGGACACTCCTGCTACGCATATCCTAACCTTACTCGATACATCCCGGAGTAAACAAATGAGAAAAAACTCACTAGGGACGCAACAAATGCGGAATCAGCGGAGCGTGGGGAGACACGTCCGGGCAGGCTGAGCGCAGAGCAGAGAAGGAGGAATGACGCCTGAATCAGCGTCTGGTCAGAGATCCACACAAGTACATCCACGATATGATGGAAAGCTTATTAGATAGTTATTCTTATTTTCTTTTTGTTTTTATTTTTTACGAAGTTTTTTCGTAGTGAGAACCCAATTCATAATGACTGAAGCCATGAGTGAGGTCTCATGATGAAGGCTCCTCAGTTTTTAAATGCTCTGCGCGGTAGATTCAAACTACGGCGGATTAGTGTTTGAAGAGGATGCCTTATGTAATAGGCATGTTCGTCAATGATGGAGGGGCCACTAATAAATCATGGTGTGCCGGTGGGCGCCTAACAGCTCCGCAAGGTACCTAGGCTCACCAAATTTGAGAACCTTAAAAGTCACCAAACACAACTTAAATTCTATTCTTGCTCTTACTGGCAGCCAGTGCAGTTCTATGTGAAGAGATGTAGTAGGAGTTCTAGGTGGAACACCAAAAATTAGTCTTGCGGCCCTGTTAAGAACAGACTGAACTTTCTTCAAAATATAATTTGGAAGACCCACCAACAGGGCATTGCAATAATCAACACGAAAGAAGACCAATGAGTGAACCAACGTCAGGAGGCAACGTCTGGTTATAAACGGCTTCACCAAATAGAGATTTCTGATGTGCAAGTAACAACTTTTAACTATCTGGTTTACATGCTCTTTGAAATCTAATCGGGAGTTCACATATACACCCAGATTTCGAACAGAGTTGGCCGGTCGCAGCTGAGATCCACCCACATTGATGGAGAGGGCACCTACTATATCATCAGCTCTTCTATTTCCTCGGATGATGAGAATATCAGTTTTACCATCATTTAGTTTAAGTTTTCTCGCTCTCATCCACTTCTTGATATCAGACATCAACAATTCCATCTTACTCCGTATATCAACTATATTTGTGATTCTCACATAAATCTGGGTGTCATCTGCATAAAAGTGAAAGGTGACATTATGTGCACGAAGCAGAAGAGACAAACTGCTAATATAAATTATAAATAGGATAGGACCTAAAACTGATCCCTGCGGAACACCATACTGCAGGGGTGTCGAGTCCGAGACCACTTGATTTACCATCACACTCTGGGATCTACCTGACAAGTACGACCCAAGAAGCAAGAGAGCGGAGTCACGCACACCACAATCATAAAGATCACTCAATAACAACTTGTGATCCACTGTGTCAAAAGCCGCAGAGAGATCAAGCAAGACCAATAGTGAGGCCACACCATTGCAAATGTTCTCAACTAGATCATTATGTACTCTAATCAATGCTGTTTCAGTTGAATGATGCTGTCGGTAAGCAGACTGAAAAATTGGGATAGTTTCATTCTGCTGAAGTAGTGGTTGTAATTGGTCAAGTATTGCACGCTCTAATATCTTTGATATGAAGGACAGGTTGGAGACAGGACGATAGTTCAACATGTTCTCAACATCAAGTCCAGGCTTCTTTAGAGTAGGTCGGAGTAGTGCATGCTTTTCAGAATGTGGGAAGCTACCTTCAGAGAAGCACTTATTAATTATTTTGGAAATAAACTCAACTGTGTGATCATAGACTCTTGGTAGCTTGGAAACATTTATGGGATCCAACGGGCAAAATGTTTTATTGAGGTTTCTTATGTAGGACGAGATCATGACCACCTCTACTGAGTGAAAGGATGAGAGGACATTATTAGGAATGTGTCGGGGTTGGAGTACAACTGAAAGTTCTTCACCAACAGAAGCATCATCCAGTTCCTGTCTTATGCGAGTTATCTTGCCAGCAAAAAATGCCACAAAGTTGGCAGCCAACTCGGCATCGGGTACAGAAGGTCTTAAGCTGACTCTTGTTTTTCCAAGTAAACTGTTTACAATTGAAGCCAACCTCCTCTGGTCGTTACCACACGAGTCAACTTTTCCCTGATAATACACTTTCTTTTCATCTTTGATTTTGTGGACCACAGCTCTTCTGGCTGACAGATATTGCAACCATGTAGAGTCTGTTTTATTTTTCCGCCATTCACGTTCAGCTCTTCTACGCGCTCTTCTAAGAAATTTAACTCGAGTGCTATACCAGGGCGAATCATCTCGTACTATGATTTTCTTCTCTACTTCTGGACAGTGATGATCGAACACTAATTTAAGTGCATTTCCATGTACCTCCACCAGCTCATCTGAAGTAAGGTTGGAAGTATCAATACTTCCCAAGTACTGTTTTACTTCACTGCTAGCCAAATTTAGGTCTGCATTTTTATAATTTCTAAATCTGATTACTTTTTCATGTGTGAGTGGCTTAGGGAAATCAAAGCTGAAAGTAATCAAAGCATGATCAGAGGTATTAGGGTCAGCATTCTCAACATCAACATCCAGAACACCACCACAACCCACAGGAGAGAAAACCAAGTCAAGGGTGTGTCCTAAGATATGAGTTGGGTGGGACACATGGTTTACAAAATTGTTCTGATCAGTCAACTCAAGGAACTCAGGAGAGAATGGCTTCAGATGAGGGCTGTCAACCCAGTAATTAAAATCTCCACATATCAAAAGTCTTCCGGTTTTAGCAGAAAATTCCTCGAGAAACTGCCCAAACTCTTCCATAAAACCCCTATCTGTGCCACGATGGCCAGGCCTATAGACAACTGCCATTCTTAGAATTTGTTGATGGAGTTTTATTTCCACTTCCAACAGTTCATAATAAAGAGGGGCTGGGTTATGGCTTATTTGCAAGATATTCACCAGAGATGTGGAGTAGACAACTGCCACTCCACCACCCGGATGATCTCCCCTAGGCCTAGGAACATTTATTATGGAATGGGTTTTAGGCAATGCCGCCTGGATAATATTCAGATCTGACTCGAACAACCAGGTCTCAGTGAGACATAATACATCAAGGTTACGTTCATCCAAGATCTCGCAAATATGATCCATTTTGTTACGCAAGGAACGAACATTCAACAGACCCAGTTTCAACCGGCTCCCATGTGCATTTTTCAGTTTTTTGAACCTACAAAATTGGTGTTCTCAATAACTTTATTTCTCTGAGCTGTCATTAAAGGACAATTTCTACTTGAGGCGAAATGATTTGGCGGCTCCGTAACTGATGTGGAGCTCATACAATTTATACATTTGGGGGAAGTCTTGTTGGTGCAGTCTTTTGAGTTATGAGTACCGGCACAGAAGTTGCATTTTGGATCCTCATTTTTCCGAAAACACCTGTCACTGGTATGACCAAAGCCCTGGCAATGGTAACATTGTGTTACCCAGAAGCGATCGTATGCACGACATCTCACAAGTCCAACATACACAGTATTGCCATCATCCACAATGGAAGAGCGTATTTCAGGTGACATTTTTACTACCGCAGTCTTAGTGTGTGCATCACTCTTTTGCTTAGTGAATAGCAAATTCATAGCTAAGCCATCGTCGACCAGGGACTTTATTCTTGGGTTCTTGTTGAGGATGCTGGGAATGATCTCATTATCCTCAGCGTCATTAGCAATGCCTACCAGAGTCATTTTTGGCATCATCTTCTTTGGTTCGGAGACACTGAAGGCACTGTCCACCCCCAAACACTGATTGATGGCCCTTTCTGCATCTTCTTTGGCTTTCTTGGATGGAAGTCGTACCACCAGTACACCTGAATCAGTTCTAGTTAACTTGTTAACCGGAACCGAAGCCAAAGCAGTCTCGATTGCCTTTGTATCTGGTGGGCTTACTGGCTCGGAGGATCGGTCTTTTGGCTTCACTACCAGGACCTGATGGTCCCAGACAGTTTTTTTCTTTCCACCATCTACCACCTCAGTGGTGCGTTTGGTCGGCTCCTTTTTGGTCTCTACTGTTTCCCTCACTACCTTTTCCTTGCTCTTCAAAACCTGCACTACATTCTTCTCAAACTCTCTTTTCTCTTTTTCTCTCTCTTCCACCTGCTCCTTCATGATTTCTTCCAATGCATCCACCTTAGCATTCCCCACCCTTGTCCACTCATTTTTCTCCTCACTTATTACTCCCTTTACTTTCTCACTTAAATGGCCCTCATACTCCTTTAGCTGCTCCTTGAGTGCCATGTTCTCTGCCTCCAGCTCATCTACTTTCCTCATCACAGCATCTAGGTTAGCAATTAATGGCCCATCTGCAGTTGCTACTGAACTGGCTCCACATATTTTTGTCAGTGACTCCACCTTCACACCTATATCTCTCCTCCAATTCTCCATAACTCCCTTCCATCTTAACAGACCCATCATCTGTCTCTTCACCACAGTCAATTGATCCTCCACTTCATTACCCCCTGCCAGAAATCCCTCAAATTCATAGCTCTCTTCATCTCCCAATAAACTCTGCCTCCGTTTGCCTTGGCCGGCCATTGTTTATATTTATGTAGCCTACAGTTAAAAATATACAAAACACTTAATAAAATTACAGTAAAATTAAACTACTACCTGGGATAAACCCAGGTAGCGCCGTCCCCGTTTGTGTCACCCTATCTTGAAAAAAGAACAAATGGAAAAAATAAATAGAAATGGGTGTTTGCGAGGTCACCACGAGCAGGTGGGGTACGACTTGATTACCTTCCTAAGAAGGTAACCCAACCGAGGTGTCGCAAGTACTAGGCAAAGATGGAATTGAAAACTTTAACCGTGTTTTGGGCCTTCAGCAGTAGCAGATACGTCACTCGGAAAACTAAACCTCATTGGTTACGATACTGCCACTGCGCAAAGCTAGTACATATTTATAAATAAATCAATAACACTTGTACATGTGGCAAAGCTACGAGTGGCTGGCTAGGCCTAGGCAGACGGCACAAAAACGTTGAAATAAAAACAAAAGCACTGGAAATATCTCAACAGGAAACACCGCCAACACACCACTGTAGCAATTACTTCCGGCAAAGGGAAGACTGACTCGGGACCCAGAAAAAACTTCACTAAGTGAAGAAAAATACGCTGGGAACGTCAGCAAAACAAACGCTACCTCATCAGAAAGATAGAAGGCAGCAAAAAGCGCGTAATGAAAGCCGCCTGCAACACAAGCTAACTAACTGTGAAAAAGTTCACACGTCCAAAACAGGACCACGAGGGTACATCCGAAATAGATGCCCCAAACACACGACCCAAAATACACTGCACTGCGGGCAACCAGCCCAGAACACTCCTGCTACGCATATCCTAACCTTACTCGATACATCCCGGAGTAAACAAATGAGAAAAAAATCACTAGGGACGCAGCAAATGCGGAACCAGCGGAGCGTGGGGAGACACGTCCGGGCGGGGTGAGCGCAGAGCAGAGAAGAAAGAATGACGCCTGAATCAGCGTCTGGTCAAAGATCCACACAAGTACTGTACATCCACGATATGATGGAAAGCTTATTGGATAGTTATTCTTATTTTGTTTTTGTTTTTATTTTTTACAGTTTTTTCATAGTGAGAACCCAATTCATAATGACTGAAGCCATGAGTGAGGTCGCGTGCGCTCATGATGAAGGCTCCTCAGATTTTAAATGCTCTGCGCGGTAGATTCAAAACTACGGCGGATTAGTGTTTGAAGAGGATGCCTTATGTAATAGGCATGTTCGTCAATGATGGAGGGGCCACTAATATTGATTCGATTCCGAATCAATAAGGGAGTTTGAAAGTAATCTTGATAAAGCATGGGGAAGACAAGATTTGAAGTTTGATTATAAAACAAAAATACAGAATAGTAAAAATGTTGCGTCTGCTGCCGCCGCCGCCAACACTGTGAATGACCGCAGCAGTGCAAGTACTGGTACTGAGCTGGATACACAGGCATAGTTTGCCTTTTTCCAGAGGATCTACTGTAAGAAACTGTAAGAATAAATAATCTGCTCTATCATACATATATATTTTTCTATTGCTTCTATTATCCCTCTCTGATTTAATGTTACAACTAAAGCTTATACAGGCATGGTCACTACGACCTATAGGGCTATCCACATTAACATGTTCCACTATATCCTCTTCATTGCTAAAAATCAAATCAAGTACACTCCCCTGCGTCCCATCTCTATATCTTGTCATCTCTACAATATGTTGCGTTAAAAAAACAATCTCTCACTTTCTCTATAAACTTATTTTCCAGGCTACCCTGTCCCGCTGGAGTAGTACAATTTGCCCAGTTGATCCTTGGCAAATTGAAATCTCCAATCAAAATTTTATATTTGTTCTCTCTATTATCTATCTCCTCCATTGCTTTCAGTAGGTTATCATCCTCTCCCCTGCTATTATTTGGGCTTCTATATATAGAGGCAATTAGAATTGATCCTCTTACACATTTTACTTCAATACACAAATACTCACAATACTGCTGTCTCATATCCACCTCATTAACCTTGAGCTCTTTTCTTACATAAATAAACAATCCTCTTCCAACCTCTGCTCTTGGGGTACTCTTGGAGGCCTTGACGGGGCTGGTGCTCCCTCACAAGGGGTGTCACCTTTCTGAAGACCTGCTTTAGGCTCTGTCCAGCTCCAAACCATAGCCAGGGCCCCTTCCCTCGGGTTCGTCACTTTGACCCCTTGTGTTCATTTTGTAGACTCGTATGGAACTTCTGCTATGCCAGATTCACGCCCTGTTGCTTCTGTGTGTGCCACTGTGCCGGGACGGGCTTCGGTGTGCACATACCTCTCCATGCCCATGGCCAGGCTTCATATGCCTTGGGTCGCGTTCCATCAACGTGTCCCCTGCTTCGTCATCCATCCTGCTTCTCTTCCTGCTGTCTTCGTCCCATACTGTATTTTCTTCCTTTCCCTGACCAAGGGGGGGGGGGGGGGGGGGGTCTTTTTTGTATGCTTGTACAAAGCCTTTCTTTCAATACATGTCTGTTTGGTATATGGAGGATGTCGCTCTTACGGTTTTTACATTATGACTACACTGTCTACGGGTTTTACCTTGGTATGCTTATGCCGCATACCCATGTCTTGTACATGACGAATGTCGGATGATGTCGTCAGCCGGCTATACCGTGCCATTTTGTTTTGTAAACACTTAACACCTGCCTTCACTTACGGTTTTCGCTCTTACACTTTTTCCGTTCTGACTCCACTGTCTCCGGGTTCTGTGTTGGTATACTTATGCCTCATACCCGTGTCATGTACCTCCAGAGTGTCGTCTGATGGCGTCCGCCTGCTATGCCATGCCTTGTGTTTTTGTGAATACTTTCCACTTGGCTTCACTTTAGGATTTCGCTCTTCCAGTTTTTACTTTCTGACTCAACTGTCTACGGGTTTTGTGTTGTATGCTTCTGCCTCCTACCCATGTCGTGTAACTACAGAGTGTCATGTGGTGACGTCCACCGTCTCCTGTGTCTCTTCCTCCCGTACTGTATTTTCTTCCTTTCCCTACAACAGGGGGGGGGGGTTTGTATGCTTGTACAAAGACTTACTCTTTCAATACTTGTCTGAACAGTACTGTCTGTTTAGTGTTACGGATGTAACTCTTAAGGTTTATTACGTTTGGACTATACTGTCTACGGGTTTTTGTATTGGTATGCCTATGCCTCATACCCATGTCTTGTACATAAGAGTGTCTTCGGAGGTCATCCACATGCTGTGCCGTGCTGTTTGTTATTGTACTACTTTACAATTGACTTCACCTTTCCCATGTTGGTGTGCCATTCCAAGGTCGACATGACCTCTTCCTTTACCTGCCTGTGCATTTTAGACCCTAGACTGATACACTTGTAACATGTACTTTCTTAATATGCACCGTACTGTTACGCTCTTTTTCCTATAAACTGATTTGTTTATTTGTGTCTTTTCTTGGTCATCTACTTTTGCTAAGGCTTGGGGTTTTTAAGGTTTCTTGGATGTCCGGCTCCAATTTGGGATTCAAGCCCTACTAAATTGGGAGGTTTGACGACCTCCCTTATAACCAAATAAGGAAAACCTCTTATTTGGTAGCAGTCTCGGAGTATCCAACGACAGAGTATCCCGCCCTCATGCCGATCCCCTGCCCATCCAATCTAAACTGATTACTTGATACCTCGATACTTTGGCAGGTCCTGGCGCAGGCTCATAGAACATGGGGCATGGCTTAGAGAAGAGCAGCTAGATTAAATGGGTAACTATAACAATTCTTTCTCTCCTTCGCTTTCTCTTCCTTCTTAGTCGTCTCGGAGTGTGTACAACGTGCCTAGTAGTGAATTGAGGTGCAACTCTAGAGATTATTTGGTTACTTCGCGTGAGTACCGATAAATCTGCCCGCTGTGGTAGCGGCTGAGATCATAAGCCCTACGTTGGATACTCCGAGACTGCTACCAAATAAGAGGTTTTCCTTATTTGGTTATAAGGGAGGTCGTCAAACCTCCCATTCTTGTTAAAAGAGTACTCTTTGTTTAAATCTGTTGTTACTTCATATTTTGCAATTATTTGTCTTTATATTATATGTATTCATTGTCGATAGTATCAATTGCTTGGTTTTGCGATTTCCTTAGTTTATTTGTGCGATAAATGTAGGTTATTTGTAGGGTAGTTATTGATAGGGGTCACTTGAGGCATGCTATGCTTACAGGTACCTACCAGATAGCACTATCGTTAGTGAGTGCTGTACTGTATTTTATATATTACAGTATTTTATTAGATATTTATTTATTTATTTTGTACTATTGTTAATGTCTTGTCATGTTGCAAATTTGATTTTAAATGAATATTTTGACATTTAACATGTAGTTTCTTTATTCATGCAGAGTTTAGTAAAAATTTACCAGAACATCCCGGACTTCCCAAATTTGACTAATTCCTTGAACGTGACGATAGTGCGTTGTTATGTGTGCGATTAGTTTGCTTGGGAAACAGATTAATTTGCTCATGTAGTAGTGTACACCCTATGTGGTGGATTGTGTTCTTTTATTTCATAGATTTCATTTTAGTAAGTGTTGTTTCAACATAGCGATTTTGATAATTTGATTTGACTTTATATTGTCCTTGTCCCAATTTTGGTTTGTTTAGTTTGCAAGTTTTACATTTTAATTTGGGTCGCGTTATGCTTTCTCCGGGACCCTCACGGGGGTCTCCGGGGAGCCCTTATATATATAAGGCTCTCACGTCATTGACTACGGAACCATTACTAAATAGTTAGTTTTCCTTCCTTCCCTTCGGGTTGTCAAACCCGTATTCTTTCCTCTACTCTTTAGGTTTTCCCACGTTTACTGAGCCTTCTGTATCCTTTCTCAATACCAAGGCTATAATACATATAATCTATCTCCTCAATACATAGAATCTATTTACTCCTTTGACACAACCGTCGTTACTACACAAGTACCTCCACAATGACATAAAATCGTACAAATTACCGAATGAGATTACAAGGTCTCTCTCACATATAATATGGGTTCCGCCACCCAGTTACTTCACAATCTAGGTTTACAATCTTTACCTCAATAACACTATTGGGTTCCATCACCCAGTTACTTCACAATATAGGTTTACAATATTTATCTCAATGACACTATTGGGTTCCATCACCCAGTTACTTCACCATATGGGTTTACAATCTTTATCTCAATGACACCTTCCGAATTTACCCCCAAGTAACCTATTACAAACACGCTATGTTACCTTTCACCTTAATTAATAATCGTTCTAACAAAAGATGAACCGTGCCTCAAACGCATACACGGAATAGCTCTTTTAGACTTAATAATAACGTAATTCACATTGGACTAGTGTCCTTCTTCACAGTTTCCTTTTTCACAACTTAATGTATGATTCATATGGACTAGTGTCCTTCCCTAGCTATAGCTAATCTATTAGGCAACTAAACAACTGTTTCCCTCTTTAACTTACTGGTTGCCTCATTTATTAACAAAAGTATTCTTTCCATCCCCTCTTTACTTTTACTCTTTTAATCTTTAATCTTTCCTATCAGATCCTATATAATAACTCTTTCGGCATGGCGCTGTTGCTAACAAAAATAACTAATTAATAACACATCATCATCTTTATGTATTCAGGTGAGTCTAAATTCTTTTTCCATAGTCTTGTCCTAGAAGGACACATCAATTATTATAGAAACCACCAGGTTAGTCAACCACATCTCTCTTTCTTTCTTTATCGTATGCGGGCCCAATATGGGTCCTTAACCTCTGAAGTGCTGACGTATTTGAGGTTTTTCGTCACTAAAATATTCATTGTACCATTAATAGCATTAATAATTATCCATATGCGCCTATTATGGGTTGATTATAAAGGTATTAACCTGAAACAACAATAAAACGAGTGAAAACAGCGTTTGGATGGTCAAAATCGGAGATATAGCCCGCGAGTTGTATAATGTATGGGTGAGGCAAGCTACCTTCCCGCCAATTTTCCCCAAGGCCACTGCGACACAGTCGATCGATACTCTCTCTCTCTCTCTTGCACTCGATGGCCATCAGTGATGACAACACCCTGCTTGCAACTCGCTAATGTTAGCACGAAAATATACCTCAGAATAAGGGAATAATAGGGAAAATAGGTGATAACTGAGGAATAGGAGGAAAGTGGGGAAGGAGGGGAGGTAGAGGACTGAGATTTTGCATGGCCCAGGGGCCAAACAAAAATAAAAAAATAAAAATAAAAAAAATAATGTTTTTTCGATGTAAAAAGTTGATTTTTAGTTTTACTTACTCCAGAGAGTCTTCCCGCAGCTCCCGGGTTAAACAAATATATTCTGGTATGCTGGATCAGGTGTGTGTGTGTCTGGAACTGTGCTTTACTGCCTCAGAGCTGGCCAGTAGCTCTTCTGGAAATCCTCACTTCCGTCCACCTTCTGTCGTCCCTCTTGAAGCGCTTGACTGTATGTGTGCAGACTAGCGACGTGACGACAGGCGGCAGGATACTGATGGTGCATCCTCCGAGTGGGCGAAAGTGAGGAGAGGTCAGGGGTGGTCTGTGTTGTGACTTTAGGTGAGGACAGGGTAACTGGAAAGGGGGTTCCTGGTTCTCCTTTATGCCCGGGCGAGAGAGAGCAAGTAGGTTGCAGTGTGGTAACCCGGTGAGCTCCGAGGGGTAAATGACCCCAGCAACCCGTGCGCGGCAGCCTTTATAGTCAACCCTCCCGCTCTCCCTCGCTATGATTGGCTGGCTGGCACGCGCCTGTAGTGTATAAGAACATGTCACATGAACACCCCCCACATCATCCTGGGTGGTGACTTCAACGCCAAGACGTTGGCCTGGTTTGTCGACAACCCCGACACAGACAGAGGGCTGGTACTACAAAACCAAACAGATAACCTTATCATCCTTAACGACATCCATCAACATACCCATATTCCTCACCAAGCCCTCTATAACCCATCATCTCCAGACATCACCTTTTGCTCCCCAGAACTCGCCCCCACAACATCCTGGAGGGTGGTCAGAACCTTAGGCTCTGACCACCTCCCGATCATTATCACCACCAAAACCAGACTCACCCCAGCTAGCCACAAACACACATACACCAATTATAAAAGAGCTAACTGGGAAGCATTTACAAATGAGACAGAACAACACTTCACAACTCTAAACAGTACACCCATCACTAACATCAACAATGCTGTACACATACTCAATAAAACTATCCAAAACGCTGACAAGAAACACATTCCAAGAGGTAACAGAAAAAGACACAACCCCAACTTCACACCAGAAATTCAAAACCTCATCAGACAACGCGACACACTGAAACACTCCCCAGCACCCCACACACAAGACATCACACAACAAATTCAAGCACTCAACACCCAAACTAACAACAAAATACAAGAACAACAAAAACTAAATTGGAATAACTTCCTACAAACACTTGATCACAAAACAAACCCCAAAAAACTCTACAAAACACTAAACAGCATCACACTTTCCAACATCAACACAACACAATCACATGCTGCAATCACAACAACAACAACAACTCCTTCATGTAAACAACAAGCAAACACTCTCATCAATCACTTCTCACATGTCAGCCACCTAAAACCTCACAAAGACGACCGACGTGTCATCCGACGTAAGAGACAATTCTCCACAGACCCTGACTATACACCCTTCACCAATCACCAGACAAAGCATATCATCAACAATCTCAAGCACTCACCCGCCTGTGGCCTAGACAACATAAACCTCAGACACCTGGGACCACAAGGCATACAAACACTCACTAACATATCAAACTACAGCTATTCACACAACACAATACCAGACATTTGGAAGCATGGTATCATCATCACATTCCCCAAACCCAACAAAGACCCCACGCTACCCTCCTCGCACCGCCCCATCACACTCCTTTGCTCCCCCTCCAAAGTCATGGAACGCCTAGTATTACAACTAATTACACCCGACCTACCCCTAGCTCCAACACAACATGGCTTTAGGCCACTGCACTCCACAAACACTCTTCTCACAGACCTTACACAAAGAGCTTTTGATGGCATCAACTCAGCTAGACCACCACACAGATCACTATTAGCCACACTCGACATTAGTAAAGCCTTCGATGCCATCCCCCGCCACAACCTAACAAACAAAATCTACAACACAAACATGCACAACAACACAAAAAGGTGGCTGGCCAACTTCCTAGCAGGCAGATGTGCACACGTATCTTTTGCCGGTCAGTCATCTAAAATCAGAAACTTTCCAAACGGAGTCCCACAAGGATCCGTCCTATCGCCCGCACTCTTCAATCTGTACATGCACGATATAACTACACCCAATACTCCCCAAATAAACTTAGCCTCCTATGCAGATGACATAACACTCACATGCACACACCATGACCCAAGAAGAGCAACAGATCTCCTTCAACCCTATCTCAACACACTACATGGCTGGTGCACTACAAACAGACTTAATCTAGCCCCAGCCAAATCCACCGCAACCCTGCTCACAAGCTGGACAGGTGAACACGAATACATCCCTCAACTCACCATAAACAACACACCCCTAACACATACACACACACCCAAAATCCTAGGAGTAACATATGATACTCATATGACATTCAAACAGCACACCACAAACATTAAAAAGAAACTGACACCCAGACTTAACGCCCTCAGGTCACTTGCTCACACAAAATTTGGACACAACAAAGAAACTACCACCACAGTATATAAACAATACATAAGATCAGTAATGGAATACGCAAGCCCAGCCTGGGCTTCTAACCTAGCTGAAACACATCATAAGACCTTACAGACTATTCAAAACAAAGCCCTGAAGATCATTACAGGCTGCACAGCTACTACACCCACAGATCATCTACATCAAGAAACAAAAATCCTCAAAGTCAAAGACCATCTGGACATGAGAGGCACTCAATTCCTGGCAGCAGCCTCCACGAACCAAGACCACCCACTAAACTACATGGCAACACACCCACAGACACCAAGAAATATCAAAACAACACCCAGCACACGGTATCACACACAATTATTGTCCTCTCTCCCTCCCTGCCCACCCCGAACCAACTTCCAGAAGCACATCCATACTCATATCTCTCGCCAATCCATCCACTCACTCACAGACAACACGCAGCTGCATGCACGACCTCCCGAAATCCATCCTTCCGAATCCTCCCTCCCTCGCGAGGACAGAGTCCACCTGGCCAGGCTGAGATGCGGACACCATCCAGCTCTCCTGAGCTATCAGAAGAGACTGGATGACTCCATTGTCGACGCCTGCCCGGGATGTAACACAGCACCCCATACCATTAAACACATCATAGAAGACTGCATTTCACACAACCACTTACGCCAACAACACAACCTACACTCAATGAGAGCTCTGTGGGAAAGCCCGATCGTGGCCATGGCCTTCCTCAGGGACTCGGGGCTGTTCGGCCAGGCAGCTTAGGGAACAACAACAACCACAGTGGTGATGGGCTGGTCTATCAGAGTGAGAGCTGAGCGATCTCTGCCATACCAATAGCTTACTCTGACTGTTCCTTTAACTTATATATTTTCTAGATCTCAAGTGACGGCGTCTCTTCCGTGGATTGATCTTCCAATCTACCAAGATTGTAAGCCAAAGCGTCACATTTTTCCCTTGCCCCTCATTTCTCTTCATAATTGCTGAGGGGCACAGGGCCCTGGGTGGGGCTTTGGTTTCCCGGGCGTTTCCGCACCCTCCTCGGCTCCCCGCCATGGAGTGGCTTCGGTCACCCAGGCTTTATTGTGGTCGGCTGGGAGGATTCTGTGGGGGCGCTCGGTTATGGCCTTGGAATTGCTCAGGGCCTTGGGGCTGTTCGGCCAGGCAGCTTGGGGAACAACAACAACAACAACAACAACCACATCTCTCTTTCTTTCTTTATCGTATGCGGGCCCAATATGGGTCCTTAAACAAATATATTCTGGTATGCTGGATCAGGTGTGTGTGTGTCTGGAACTGTGCTTTACTGCCTCAGAGCTGGCCAGTAGCTCTTCTGGAAATCCTCACTTCCGTCCACCTTCTGTCGTCCCTCTTGAAGCGCTTGACTGTATGTGTGCAGACTAGCGACGTGACGACAGGCGGCAGGATACTGATGGTGCATCCTCCGAGTGGGCGAAAGTGAGGAGAGGTCAGGGGTGGTCTGTGTTGTGACTTTAGGTGAGGACAGGGTAACTGGAAAGGGGGTTCCTGGTTCTCCTTTATGCCCGGGCGAGAGAGAGCAAGTAGGTTGCAGTGTGGTAACCCGGTGAGCTCCGAGGGGTAAATGACCCCAGCAACCCGTGCGCGGCAGCCTTTATAGTCAACCCTCCCGCTCTCCCGCGCTATGATTGGCTGGCTGGCACGCGCCTGTAGTGTATAAGAACATGTCTGTAAGGAGGAGCCGTTGTAACGGTGTTGTGTAAGGAGGAGCGCGACGGAGTAATTCAAATAAACTTGTGTCCAGAGCACGCTGTCTTTAATGACGTCCTTTACATAATTATCTGGAGGCCTGAGGACTTAACAAATGGCGACGAGGATGGCGAATGTATAGTGAACAAGAAGAAATAAGTGTGTAGTAGCAGAGGAAGCTGTGACACAAGGAACTAAGGTGACAACATCGACGCCAGGCCCAGAGGTAGCCTAACGCAACGTAAACATGGCGGTTTCACTCAACATCCCGCCCCTAGAGAAATTTTCGCTGGAGGACACCACAAACCAAGGATAGAGGTGGGAGAAATGTTAGAAGTCGTTTGTTTTCTATACAGTTGCCAGTGGAATTAAGGACGACAAGCAAAAGAGGGTTCTGTTGTTGCATATGGTGGATTCGGAGGTTATGGACATATTTGAGACATTGGAGGTAGAGGGTGAAACTTTGGATAATGCAATTCTTACAGTTTCTTACCGTAGATCCTCTGGAAAAAGGCAAACTAGGCCTGTGTATCCAGCTCAGTACCAGTACTTGCACTGCTGCGGTCGTTCACGGTGTTGGCGGCGGCGGTAGCAGACGCAACATTTTTACTATTCTGTATTTTTGTTTTATAATCAAACTTCAAATCTTGTCTTCCCCATGCTTTATCAAGATTACTTTCAAACTCCCTTATTGATTCGGAATCGACTACATACTGGGGCAGTACGTTCCACTCATTTACCACTCTATCACAAAATGAGTTCTTTGCCTTCTCAAGCCTATTTCTTTCTTTGTAAATTTTCTTAGAGTGTCCTCTCGTTCTTGTTCCCTCCCGCATCAAGAAGATACCTTCACACACATCCTCATCATACTTTCCTGACACTATCTTAAAAGTCTCTATCATATCCCCTCTCTTTCTCCTATATGCCAGTGTCGGAAGCCCCAATGTCCTCAACCTCTGCTCATAGACCGCCTTGCAATGACCGCCTTGGACAGTTATTTTCTCAAATATAAAAATGTACCTTATGAAAGACATATGTTCCATCAGGCAGCTCAACTTTCCCAAGAATCTATGGACAGTTTTGTGACTAGGCTAAAGCAGCTGAGTGTGTCCTGTGAATTCCCAGAAGGCATAAAGAAGGAAGTTTTAAGAGACCAGGGCCGGTATTTATAAAGCACTTTTAGGCCTAAAAGTAGCTTTTAAAGATGGCGCCAACTTTTAAAACTTAAAAGTTGGGTAAAAAAAAATTTAGCGGCTAAAAGTAGCTTTTAAACCCAGCGAAAACTCAAAGCTCCCCTTGGGACTGTTAGCGCTTAAAAGTTACTTTTAGAGGACGATGAAGATGATTGAATAACAAATCCGCCACCCCATGCCAAGGAATGTTCATGTTAGAAAGATTAATTGGATTAATAGGCCTATAGCGAGTTAATCGAAGTACACCATTTAAACCATGAAGGAGACAGAAGAACAAAGCTCTTAACCCAGAGATGAAAGTGTGTAGGCCTAGTACCCTACGTTATTTGGCAACGGTCAAAATGTAACTGAATGAGTAACTCATGGTGGTATGATTGTAGGTTAGATATATTATAAAGTGCAGTATGTTAGGTAAACAAACACCCCACACATCATCCTGGGTGGTGACTTCAACACCAAGACGTCGGCCTGGTTTATCGACAACCCCGACACAGACAGAGGGCTGGTACTACAAAACCAAACCGATAACCTCATCATCCTTAACGACATCCATCAACATACCCATATTCCTCACCAAGCCCTCTATAACCCATCATCTCCAGACATCACCTTTTGCTCCCCAGAACTCGCCCCCACAACATCCTGGAGGGTGGTCAGAACCTTAGGCTCTGACCACCTCCCGATCATTATCACCACCAAAACCAGACTCACCCCAGCTAGCCACAAACACACATACACCAATTATAAAAGAGCTAACTGGGAAGCATTCACAAATGAGACAGAACAACACTTCACAACTCTAAACAGTACACCCATCACTAACATCAACAATGCTGTACACATACTCAATAAAACTATCCAAAACGCTGACAAGAAACACATTCCAAGAGGTAACAGAAAAAGACACAACCCCAACTTCACACCAGAAATTCAAAACCTCATCAGACAACGCGACATACTGAAACACTCCCCAGCACCCCACACACAAGACATCACACAACAAATTCAAGCACTCAACACCCAAACTAACAACAAAATACAAGAACAACAAAAACTAAATTGGAATAACTTCCTACAAACACTTGATCACAAAACAAACCCCAAAAAACTCTACAAAACACTAAACAGCATCACACTTTCCAACAGCAACTCAACACAATCACATGCTGCAATCACAACAACAGACTCTACTCCTTCATGTAAACAACAAGCAAACACTCTCATCAATCACTTCTCACATATGAATAATGTTTGCGGATGACGCTAAGATCATGAAGAATGTCACCTGTATAGAAAGTTGTCAGGATCTTCAAAAGGACCTAGATGAGTTGCACAGATGGAGCCAAACCTGGAAAATGAGTTTCAATGCAGAAAAGTGTCATGTTTTGGAAGTGGGAACAAGTGAGATAAGGCCAAGCTGGGTGTACAAATTAGGAGTTGAAATAATCGGCAAAACACGGCATGAGAAGGACCTTGGAGTGATAATACAAGATGATCTATCCCCAGAGAAGCATATTAACATGATCATTGGAGGAGCATATGGAATAATAACCAATATGAGAGTGGCATTTAACTATTTGGATGAAGAAATGTTAAGAAAATTGATAATGACTATGATAAGACCAAGATTAGAATATGCAGCAGTGATATGGTCACCACATTTGAAAAAACATATAAACAAATTAGAGAAAGTCCAAAGGATAGCAACGAAGATGATCCCAAGATTGAAGGAGTTGACATATGAGGAAAGACTTAAGACACTACAACTGCCTACCTTGAAAGAGAGAAGGGAACGAGGCGACTTAATAACGATGTTCAAGGGAGTAAAAAGTTTGGAACGAGTAGATAGGGAAGATCTATTCGTGAGGGATAATGGAAGGACAAGAGGGCACGAGTTTAAGCTGAGGAAGGGCAGATGTCGTAAGGACACAAAGAAATTCAGCTTCCCATATAGGAGTATAGAGACTTGGAACAACTTGGAGGAGGAGGTGGTGAGAGCGAGGAACATTAACATGTTCAAATCTAGGTTGGATAAAAGTAAATATGGAAATAGGGCAACATAAGTTATGATATGTTAGTCCAAAATACTGGGAACTGGGAATATCCATTACGATACTTGTCTAAGTAAAATGGATTGATTATAAAGTAACTAAGACAGGACAACACGAGCGCTGCTCAATTCCTGTAAACTACAAATAGGTAAATACAAATAGGTAAATACATGTCAGCCACCTGTTGTTGTTGTTGAAGACGTGTTTAATTTAAACTAGCCCTCTGGGCCGAGGCCCTCATAAGGCTAGTGGTCGGCGGGGGGATAGTAAGTCAACTCATATAGGTCACTGGTCAGATTTCATCGTAGAGATTAAGAGCAAGTCATATAGGTCACTGGTCAGATTTCATCATAGAGATTAAGAGCTGCTAAGAAATGGCGGATGGCTATGAACGAGAATGAATCTGAGTCAGAAAGGATGTCTTTTAAAGAGGTGTGTCGGAAGAAGCGACGTCTTTCAGGGACAAACGCATAAAATGTGAGGGATAGTAAGAACTGTGCGACAATGGTGACATTCTGGCGGAGGACTACGGGGAGTGGTCATTAGATATCCATGAGTGAGTCTCGTGTGTCCTATGCGTAATCGAGTTAAGAGGGTTTGGTCAGCGCGACAGGGGCTGAGTGAAGAGGGCCACATGTGAATGTCGTCTTTGATGGAACGAAGGTGACCTCCCAAAGGTTGATCCCTCCATTCTGAGCGCCACTTATCATGAATATGCCGTCGAACTACAGGAATTAGGTCATCCGATCTAAGGACAGTGGATGCCGGAGCACCTAGACAGGCCTGTTTAGCAAGGGCGTCAGCACGTTCATTTCCCGCAATGTCTACATTGGCGGGGATCCAACAGAGGGTGATGGATCGAGAGTTGCATTTTAATTCGTGGATTTTCAGGATAACATCGATGATCAATGGGTCACGTGGGGCGTACTCTCCTAATGCTTGCAACACACTTTTTGAGTCACTGCAGATAACTACGTGAGGAGGATTGTTTGGAAGTGCAGAGATGAGGGTCAGGGCACCATGAATAGCCCACAACTCTGCAGTGAAAACGGTGGAACAAGGATGTAGGGAGCTTTGATGGATACCATGGTCAGAAACCGCTGCACTACCTACGGCATCCGGAACCTTCGAACCATCAGTGTAGATGAAGGCAGCTGGAACATAACTAGCAAGATGTTGTAATGCTAAGGTACGGCGTTGGACTGGAGTCACAGCCTCTACTTGGTCAGTCAAATGGAAACAAACTTCAGGGTGTTTAAGGATCCAGGGGGTAATTGAAATACAGGGGAGGGGCGAATGAGTTGTTGGAATATTGTAAGATGCGAGTAATTGGCAGGATAAGAGGGTAAAAGGCAAGGTAGTAGTAGGAGTAACACAAAAATATTGGGAACGGAAAAGGTCCTTCAATGTGGGATCCTGTTGAAGACGGATGGCAGTTCGCAGCTGAACCAGCTGACGATGATACGTTAATGGCAGGACCCCAGCCTCACTGAGCACACTGTACACACGTGAGGACCGGAAAGCTCCTGAGCTAATACGTATGCCAAGGTGATGAACGGAGTTAAGTGTCTGCAATGTGGATGCCGAGGCAGTGCCATATACCGGGAAACCATAATCCAGGGCAGATAGAATGGTGGATCTATAAAAGAGCAGTAACGTAGATCGGTCAGCACCCCAATGAACACGTGCCACAGACTTGAGGACATTCATGCGCTGAAGGCACCGAGCCTTCAGAGTGGCAACATGGGATTTCCAATTTAGGTGGGTATCAAAGATAAGGCCAAGGAATTTAGTGGAGGCAAGGAATTTAATCTTGGAAGAACCCATAGAGAGGGTGATGGACTGCTTACGCAAGTGTCTAAGGTCGCGATAGAAAACGACAGCATTGGTTTTTTCAGTCGAGAAGCGGAAACCAGTTGAGGACGCCCAAGCTTGTATGGAATGAAGAGCAGTGTTTAGACGACGTTGAATGTGTGTTAAACTAGGAGACGTATAATAAATAGCTAAGTCATCCACATAGAGGCTATGAGAGATATCAGGAGGGAGGCATTTTGTAACACTATTTATTGCAATATCATAGAGTACACTACTTAGGGAACAGCCTTGGGGTATTCCGTTGGTAGCCGTCCGGCTGGCTCAGTTGATAGCGTGCCTGATTCCCATCTTGAAGGTCTCGCGTTCAATCCCCGCTCAGATTGAAAAGTTTTTCTGGGATACAGCCGGCGGTTACCATCTCCCCATGAGCAAGGGGGATGGGTAATGGTCTCTGGTAGACTAAAGAAAGCCAAGCGCTTGTGAATCCTCGAAGGAGGAGATACGGGCGCTATATAAGTAACCAGAAGATTATTATTATTATTATTATTATTCCATTAGTTTGAGGTTTTATTGCAGATAATATACCGTTGTTTTTAACCTGAAATGTGCGGTTAGATAGAAAGTTCTGAAGGAATTGGGGAAGGGAGCCCCGCATACCAGAGCTATGGAGGATTTTTAGAATGCGATAACGCCAAGTGGTATCATAAGCCTTCGCAATGTCGAAGAAAACCGCCACTGTGGGTTGTTTCTTCGAAAATCCTTCACGTATAGGGAGGATATATTAATTATGGATACAGGAATAACTAGAGGCCACAGCTACAAAGTAAAAAGACCTACCTGCAAGAACGATATCAGGAAGTTTAGCTTCCCCTATAGATGTATTGACAAATGGAATGGGCTGGAGGAGGAGGTGGTAGGGGCAGGGAATATCCATATTTTCAAGAAAAAATTGGATAAAAAGTAGACTGAGAGACTGGACAACACAAGCTTAGCTCAACTCCTGTAAACTACAATTAGGTAAATACAATTGTGTTGTGGAGAAGTATCTGGAGAAGAAACAAAAGGTGTATGTTGCCTTTATGGACTTGGAGAAGGCCTATGACAGAGTGGATAGAGAAGGTTTGTGGAAAGTACTTAGAATATACGGAGTAGAGGGCAAGTTGCTGAAAGCAGTGAAGAGCATGTATGAGGGTGCAAAGGCGGCAGTACGTGTGGAGAGTGAGCAGAGCGAGTTCTTTGACCTGAATGTTGGTTTGAAACAGGGGTGTGTGATGTCCCCGTGGTTGTTTACTGTATATATGGATGGAGTTATGAAAGAAATACTATCAAGAGCAGTGGATGTTGGTGTATCGCTGAAAAGGGAGGGAATTGAGTGGAAGCTACCTATACTGCTGTTTGCGGATGATACAGTTCTGATGAGTGATAATGAATGGGAGTTGCAGGGTCTGGTAAATGAGTTTGGAACAGTGTGCGAAAAACGGAATTTGAAGGTAAATACGGGGAAGAGCAAGGTTATGGTCTTCGAAAGGGGTGAAGTCACAGAGTGTGAGATGAAGCTGAACGGTCAGGCTATGGAGATCGTCAACTCTTTTAAGTATCTGGGCAGTGTGTTGAGTAAAGATGGGACTATGGATGAAGAGGTGCGGGAGAGGGTACAACAGGGGAAGAGGGTTGTAGGAACGCTAAAAGCAGTAACAAGAAATAGGGTGGTCAGTGTGGAAGTGAAGAAGTCCTTGCATGACAGTGTGGTAATCCCGACACTGACTTACGGAAGCGAAGCATGGACGTTGGTTGAGAGACTCAGACCAAGAGTGAGAGCAGTGGAAATGAATTACTTAAGGAGTGCGTGCGGAATTACATGGAGGGATAGACAGACTAATGAGGAAGTAAGAAGGAGGTGTGGTGTGGAGGTAGATGTGCTGGAAAGTGTGAAAAGGAACAACTTGAGATGGTTCGGCCATATGGAACGTATGGAAAGCGAGAGAATGACTAAGAGGGTGTACGAGAGCGAGGTGGAGGGACAGAGGGGGAGAGGTAGACCGAATATGAGGTGGAAGGATGGAGTGAGGAACTACATGAATGAAGGCGGTGCTGGTTGGGGGGAGGGGCGTCGACTGACTGGGGACAGAGGTGCATGGGGGCGGTTCGTTCGTGGCCACCCCTTCGGGGATCACGGCGTCAGGCAATAGATAGATAGATAGAATTAGGTAAATACGTATTTGGTGCTCCAGGTGGATGAGAGAGTGTAATGTAGAGTGGCCGGGACGTGAACCATGTTGATACGGGGATAATAAGTCATGCGCCTCTGCATAATGAAGAAGGCGTGGATTGATAATTTTTTCCATAAGTTTATATAAACATGAGGTGAGCACTATGGGTCTATAGTTTGTCGGAAAACTATGATCTTTGCCTGGTTTTGGGACGGGTATGGTATACGCATGTCGCCAATTTGGTGGGAAATAATGTCTATCCCATAATTGATTATAAAGTTGCAAAAGATAATTTAGTGCACTTGGATGAAGATGACGAATGAACGCATAGGGAATGGCATCAGGACCCGGGGTGGAATCCGAGCAGTGGTTAATGGCATGTTAAAGTTCAGGTAATGAGAAAGGAGCGTTATAGTCATGAGTGCGACCTCCGGAAAACGTGATCGGGTGGGACTCCTTCTCTTGTTTCAAGCGGAGGAATTGTTGAGGTAAAGATAGGTTAGAGCTAACTTCACTGAAATGGTTTGCATGCATAGCAGTGATGACGTGGGGATCATGGGTTAAAGAGTCCGAATCAGTGACCCGTAAAGGAGAGAGTTGGGGACGGACAGTTCGCCCGTCAACACTACAAAATTTTCTCCACAGAGTAGAGATAGGGGTGCGACTAGTGAAGGACGAGATGTATGAGCGCCACGAAAGCACTTTACTTCGGATGATATTGCGTTTGACAATAGCGCAGACTTTATTATAGAAAGTTTTGAGGGCAAGTTTTTCAATGGTGATGGTGATGAAACGGAAGCATTGAGGATGAGTAGCAAGATTGGAGAGGGAGGTTTTAATTCTCCGTTGCTTATCACCCACCCTGGTGAGAAGGCGCTCTACCCTGTGTTTGAATTTGATCATGCTAGCCAGTTTGGGTGACCACCAAGGGACTCGTCGAGGATGTTGCAAGGAGGAGGTGAATGGTATGTGATGCTGTGCAGTAGAGGTTAAGAAAGACATGAAATATTCAAAGTTAACTTTGGGGGTGATCATATCCGAGAAATCTTCAATATCAGCTGTGGATTCCGTGTATGTCAGCCAATTAGCTTTGGAGAGATTATATTGAGGTAGTTGTGTAAAGGGTTCAGGGGATAAGTAGTTTAACCCGTACAGCCCCAGCGACGCGAGACGCGTCGCGTCGGCGATGTATGTAACGCACAGCCCCAGAGACGCATCTGGCGCGTCACCCTAATTGTGCCGACCGTAACCTCAGGTGTAGCCACTCAAGAGGGCTCAGATTTGTATGGGAACTGTGTACGTATCCCACGCAACCGTGCCGATGGTTGAAAACTCTCAAAGTCCACGTGCGTGCGCGTGAGCGCGCAATAACCTGGTTTTTTGGGGTAATTGCCTTCAATTTTTTACTCTTGTAAAATACGTTTTCGGGGGCTCTGTAGGACCATTCTTTAAGCTTTTTGAGCGGTTTTTCGTGGTTTTTCCTTCATTCCTAACCCATTCACTATTGTTTCTGGAATAAAACAATTTTTTGAAAACCGGCCGGGTTCTGGTGAACAAACATTACAAAACTAGCCGGGGCTCCACGGGTTAAAAGAATCGGGTAGTGGTCGCTGGAGAATCTTTCCTGCAGAACCGACCACTCAAATAAAGGGGCGGCGTCAGTCGAAGCAAGTGAAAGGTCTATCGCAGAGAATGAGTTGTGTGCTGCAGACCAAAATGTAGGGGAATCTAGGTTCAAATAGCAGAGTTGTGAGTCAATCAGAAGGTTTTCGATATGTTTACCCGGGGTGTCTGTAAACGGGCTTCCCCATAGTGGGGAATGTGCATTGAAGTCACCAAGAATGAGGTAAGGAGGAGTTAGTTGTTGTGTGATATGGAGAAGATCAGCTGTGTCGTGTTTACAAGAGGGTTGATTGTAGGACGAACAAATAGTGAGGGATGGAAGCTGTGGGAGGGAGATGGTAACTGCAGAAGTTTGAAATGGATTGGGATTGAGGGTGACGGGAAGAAAAGGATATTGGTAATGAACAAGAATTGCTGTACGATAGTGTGTGGGGGTAATCGGAGAACTAACAGCGACAGAGTAATGTCTGGGGGGGATCACAATATTGCCTACATGCTGTAGGCATATGCAGATTGGAGAGTATAAGCGAATGAGTCTTTGTAATTCTCCCATATGAAGGCGAGCTTGGTATCTGTTAATGTTCCACTGGACAATATTATGAGGCATTGTGTACAGAGAGGGACACATCTGTATTGGGTGTGATGTCGTTTAAGGAGTCAGGCGAAGAACAGGGAGGGATAGTTGCTTGCGGGATTCGAGACGTAGGGGCAGATGAATTGGGTAATTCATCGTCATTTATTGCAGAGAATTGTTTTACGAGTTTGGGAACAAGAGTCGGAGAGTGAAGAAGCTTTAGCTGTAATGTATGTATAAAGTCCTGCGGCGAAGTAGTGGCAGTATCTGTGTTGGGGGGAGAGTACGTGCAATGATGAAGGCGTTTGCTCGTGCAAGTATTTGAGAATCTGGCTCAGAGAGATGTGGGGTGATGTACTCCCGAAAACATCCAGAGCATCCGCAGGCACCAGGGGGAATACCCTTACTGCAGATCAAATGGGGGTTATCAGAGGAGGGTGGCACAGGGGTATCCAGATGCATAAGTTCTTCAGTCGTGCTTTCTGTATGAGTGGCAAGAGGAAGCGGAGTATTTGGAATTGGGGGGTGTTCATCAGGGTCTGAATCACAGGGAGCGTCCTTTGTGAGTAGACGTTTACGAATACCACACTTTTCGTGAGGAGTTGGGGTAACGGGTGTCGTCGATCGATGGACATCAAATGCAGACCGTGTGAGTACCATTTCGGTCAGATCGGAGTCAATGAGATTATTGTCCTTCAGGAATTGCGTCATTACATCTGTGGGTGGAAGGTCAGGGTGTTGGATATGAGAGACACAATAGCAAGGGGGTTTGTGATGTTGCTTATTGTTTATTGGCCTACGAGAGGATACAAAGTTCCTTAAATGGTCTTCGAAGGCTCTAGGATTGGAGGTTTTGTGCCGGAGGAGAAAGTATTTGCCGCAGTCGTGACATCCACAGTCTGGATCGTGATTAGGCATGGTCCACAGTTGGGTGGGTGAGTCGTTGTCCGAATCACGAGAAAGGGGCCTAACTGGTATGGCAATCCTGCGTTTTTTAGAAGCCTGTGTCCTTAGTAGTTGAGGTTGTGGCGAAGGAGCATTTACGTGGTCAAGGGTACGTCGCACGACCTCCTCCTCCGTAGGCATTGACCAAAATTCCATATCTTCCGAGATGCTGGTAAAGCCCTCGAATCTATTGGAAGTGGACAACCCAGGAGAAGAGAGATTAGCGAGGCGAAATGTTTCACTGAAGGGAGAACGTCGAGGACTGTTTTGTGATGTAGATGGTCCCTTCGGACGGAGAGTAGCAGCTGTTGCGGGAGGTACATATCTCCGGTAGGGAGGAGCTTTGCCTTCGTCCCTGAGTTGCGTTTCGGCCGCCCTGAGTGGGAGACCCGACGAGGCCTGTAGGTGTAGTATCTCCCGTTGGAATTTGTAATGTGGGCAGTCCCTATTGTTAGCTTCATGGCATCCGTCACAATTTGCGCATCTGGCCTCCTTTGACTGGCAGTGTTCCAGATCATGGAGCTCAGAGCCGCAATATTGGCAACGAGGACAGCGTGCTCTGCATCGTGCAGTAGTGTGACCAAAACGCCAGCATTCTGTACATTGTCTAGGTCTATAAACGTAGCGACGTACTGGCAGTTGTCGTCCAGCTAGTTTGACATGCATGGGGGAGGACGTGCCTCTTAAAGAATACCTTGACAATACGCAAACTGGGTCGATTATAGCGTTGGGGCACAACATAAGTGTCTACTTTGACGATGGAGGGGTCTGTATTTTTCAATAATTTCAAGATGCGCGGGGCCGAGTCTTGAAAGCCTTGATCAGCAATTTCGAAGTCTGAGGGGAGGGCCACTGTACCTATGCGCTGATTAAGGTATTCGTCTTCCTTACCTGTATACCTGCCAACGTGGGTGAGAAAATGGTCTTGTAAGGCTTCTGATTGTTCTTGTGTGGCAGCCTCAATCATGCGTTTTCCTTTCCCGACAGTGTGTACGGTGAAGTCACCGAAGGTCGAAGCAAGAGAATCATAAAGATCAAGATCGTCCATGGGGTCACCAGTGACCTCGAAGAATCGAGGCCAATAAGGGGGACGAAACATGGCGTCTAGGGTTGATTTTGGGACTGGGGTATATGTATTTACCTAATTGTATTTACCTAATTGTAGTTTACAGGAGTTGAGCTAAGCTCGTGTTGTCCCGTCTCTCAGTCTACTTTTTATCCAATTTTTTCTTGAAAATATGGCTGTTCCTTGCCCCTACCACCTCCTCCTCCAGCCCATTCCATTTGTCAATACATCTATAGGGGAAGCTAAACTTCCTGATATCGTTCTTGCAGGTAGGTCTTTTTACTTTGTAGCTGTGGCCTCTAGTTATTCCTGTATCCATAATTAATATATCCTCCCTATCCAGCCTCTCCAGCCCCCGGGCACATTTGTACATCATTATCATGTCTCCCCTCTCTCTCCTCTCTTTTAGACTCGGTAGATTTAATTTGTCTAGCCTCCCTTCATATGGCAGTTCTCTGAGACTTGGAACCAATCTAGTGACTGCTCTCTGGATTCTTTCTAACTTGTGAATATGCTTCTTTAGATGCGGGGACCACACCACTGCTGCATACTCCAATCTTGGTCTAATCATACTCTTCATAATTTTCGCTACCATGGTCTCATCCAAGTAGTTCAGAGCAACTTTCATATTCCCGGCCATTGCATACATTCCGCTAAAGAGCTTGTTAATATGTTTCTCTGGCGACAAATTATCTTGTATAATCAACCCTAAATCTTTTTCTTTTTCGGCCTTGCTAATTATATTATCTCCCATCCTGTACTCCCAATTTGGTCTATTCACACTTCTTCCCATATTTAACACATGGCATTTACTTATATTAAATTTCATTTTCCACTTGGTGCTCCATTCGTATATTTTATCTAAATCCCCTTGCAGCTCCTCACAACTACTTTTATTTGTTATTTGTCTCATAATTTTTACGTCATCTGCAAACATTGACATGTAAGAGTTTATGCCTATCGGCAGGTCATTCACGTACATAAGGAACATGAGAGGTGCCAACACAGATCCCTGCGGCACACCACTCTCAACTTTCCGCCACGATGAGTAAGTTCCTCTAATGTTGGTCCTCATTTCCCTATCCGTTAAATAACTCTCCATCCATTTCAGCAAACTCCCCCTGACACATCCTAGCGTCTCAAGCTTAGATAACAATCTCTTATGTGGTACCTTATCGAATGCTTTGGAAAGGTCTAAGTAGACGCAGTCCACCCATCCGCCTTTTTCTTGGAGTACATCTATCACCCTACTGTAATAACATAGCAAACTGGTAACACAAGATGTCCCTTCTCTGAATCCAAATTGCTTTGGGGTTATTATCTTCTTTCTCTCCAACATTTTCATCCATCTCTTCCTAATTAGCTTTTCACAAATCTTGCATACAATACTAGTAAGTGAAACTGGTCTATAGTTTAGAGGGTCCTCAGGGTTTCCATTCTTGTATATCGGAATGATATTAGCTCTTTTCCATTCAACAGGAACCTGTCCTTTATCTAAGGAAGCTTGAATTATGTCCCTCACTGGCTCTACTAATTGTTCTGCACACTCCTTTAAAACCCAGGCAGACACTTCATCTGGTCCCATAGCTTTCCTTACTTCAAGTCCTCTCATCGCAGATAACAGCTCATCTCTAGTTATTTCAATCTTACTAAGACCACTCTCCAGTACTCCCGCCTGTGGTTCGTCAAAACCTTCCTCTCTAGTAAAAACTGACCCCAATTTGTTATTCATTACCTCACACATGTCCGATACATTTTCATACGTCCTAGCATCAACTCTTAATTTAGTAATTTGTTTCTTTACCTTCAACTTACTGTTTATATATTTATAAAATAATCTAGGGTCACTTTCACATTTATTTACTATGTTCTTCTCATAGTTCATTTTAACTTGCCTAATTATGTTAACATATCTATTCCTCTCCTGTTTATATTTATTCCGATTACTCTCAGTGTTCCTTCTTCTTAATCTAGCCCAAGCTGCATCACGCCTACCTAAAGCTCTTTTGCATTTCAAATTAAACCAATCTTTCTGCTTAGTAAAATTTCCAGTTTTATATCTTGGGACAAACATATTGGTTCCCACTCTATAAATTTCGAGGAATCTACTATATTTACCTTGTACGTCCCGTTCCTTCAAAATAAGATCCCAATCTACTCCCTCTAAATATCTTTTCAAGGATACATAATCAGCTTTACTATAATTTAATCTGTCATTTATGTAGCTATTGTCTAATCTATTGGCATTACTCGAGGTCAACTTCCATTTTAGTAATAGGTGATCACTTTTACCTACAGGACATAGATAGTTTATATCACTAATTTCGTGAGGATCTTTTGTAAAAATCAGATCGAGTTTAGAAGGTTCGTTATTACCCCTCATTCTTGTATTTTCCTTCACATGTTGTGCAAGTACATTTTCCGTAACCAACTCCACTAGCCGACTTCCCCAAGATCTCTGATTTGGCCCTGCATCTCCCGATTCCCAATCAACCTCACTACAGTTGAAATCTCCTACCAAGATCAATCGATTCTTCCTTAAAAGCAATCTTCTCAACGACTGAATCATATCCTCTACCATCTCCTCAAACTCCAACTCCCTCCATGCTCTGGTCTTTGGTGGCATGTAAGCTACTGCTATGTCTAGCTTTTTTCCTTCTATATCATTGAGTTCAACTGCCATTATTTCTGCCTTGTCATTATTTAACTCCACGTGCTTTGCTGTCATAGGGTTCTTAACTAATACTGCCACTCCACCTCCCCTTTTACCCTTTCTATCATTTCTCCATATATTATATCCTTCACTAAACACTATGTTGCTGTCAAAGTCCTGGTTCAGCTTTGTCTCTGTCAAACAGACTATCTGTGGTTGATCTTTTCTTAATATATTATCTAACTCTACCTTTTTACTATTTATTCCATCTATATTAGTGTAGTAGCACAGTATATTTGAATCCACCTCCTTGTTTCTCTTCCCTCTCTGCCTCCTACCAGGTTCACCTCCTCCTCCATCCCTTCCCTGACGCAGTTCCACCTCCCCCACTAATTCTATTCTCCTCCCCCCTCTCTCTCCCTCTGTTCCACCCTCTCCACCACATCCTGGCTCTCTCTCCGGTCCCCTGCTCCCTGCATTATCTCTCGCTCCGTCTCCTTGCTTTGACTTCGTACTTGTCTCTCTGTCTCTTTCCCTATCACTCCTCTTACTTTCGGTTCTTGGTGGCTCCTGATGTACCACTTCCTTACTTGCCCTTCCCTTATTCTCCAAAAAAATTTCTTCTTTTGCTCTTCAGACAACTTTCCATTCTCTTCATCAGCCTTAGCTTGGAGTTCCCTTAACTGTTCTCGTTCTTCTACACTTAGGTCCTTTTTTACCCTAATATGATTCAGCTCTGACGAATTTAATTTCCAGCTCACATTGGCTACTGCTTCTGCTGTTGATCTAAACTTTAGTTCCACTCTTAGTGGTCTCATCTCGCCCTTCTTATATATTCCTAACCTTCTCACCTCCTCCAGTTCTTTTACCCATCCATAACCCTCGTCTAAGTAATCCAGTATCCCCTTGACTTTCACAACATCCCTTTCCTTTCTTACCTTCATATCTGCCAGGTGCTCTTCCACATCTCCAAAGATTACTACACACTTACCTCTATCTATTGTCTCTCTCACTACCTTCTCTTTCTTCTTTAAAACTTGCACTACATTTTTTTCAAACTCTTTCTTTTCCTTTTCTCTCTCTTCCTTCTGCTCCTTCACAATTTCTTCAAGGGCTACCATCGTGGCACTTTCTACCCTTGTCCACTCATTTTTTACCTCACTAATTCCTTTTACTTCCTCACTCAGGTGGCCCTCATATTCCTTAAGCTGAGCCTTGAGTGCCACATTTTCCGACGCTAACTCGTCTACTCTGGCCATCACTGCCGCTAGGCTGTCACTTACTGGCCTAGGCCTATCCACCCCGCTAGTAACGCCACACATATCGGACAAAACTTCTACTTTAGCCCCTAACTCCTTCCTCCAATTTTCCATCACTCCCCTCCATCTCACAAGACCCATTAATTGTTTTTTTCATACTTGCCAACTGATCATCCTTGTCCTCGGTGATAAAGCCTTCAAATTCATATTCCTCCTCATCCCCAGCTAGGCTTTCACGCCTTCCCGCCATCGCGAGGTGGTCGTCTGCCAGCCTAAAAACAACAATCGCCCCACTATCCCATCTCACTCCAGGAACTGTTTTACTTAATCCATATTTTCAATTACTTGGAATATCCAATTACATCTGAATTGCTCATAAAACACCTAATTACTTATTGAAATGCACATATAAATTTCCGGGACAACACTTAGACACTCCTATCAACTTCACACAAGGTAACTCATTATCGGAGAGCAGCTGCGAGGTGTTGACAGCTCGGAGGACTGGAGGAAGCATGTGGTACGACGACCTTTGTTCCGTGTGCACTGAGGAACATGCGGCTTGAGGGTTTGCACAGTAGATGTAGATCCTTTATGAGAGGAAAGAGGAGTGGATGTGTCGGTAGATTGTGAGGTCAGAGTTGAATCAGTGGTCGTTGGGGCAGGATGCACAGTATGGGCAGTTGAATTCCCTTCCGCACCGGTACTCAAGGTATGCAACGGCCGAGGGTTAGTTGATGTGACAGTAGGCCTTTGAGATCTTGGAGGTACATAAGCAGATTTGTTGGAGGTAGCAGATCTAGCATCCTGAGGTAAGATGGTAACAGATGTAGTCGCAGACTGGTCAGGGATACACGAAGTATCCGTAAGGGTGTCAGCGGAGGGCATCCGAGCTTCATCATTAAGGTCCTCGACTGAATGAATAGGTAGTCGAAGGCTAGGATCATGGTCTGGTAATTTAGAAGCTAAGGTTGAGACCGTGGGGTTGTCATCGCTAATCTTGGTCACAGCGGCAGTACTTTGCATTGGAATTGATGCCGGGGAGACCAACTAATCGATCTCTCTATCCGACGATGGAGAATTCGTCACATTATCCGTAGAAGGCTTGCCAAGGTCAGGGATATAGGGGGGGTCCATAGAGAGGGGTGAGTCCAAGGACGGTGCAGGGGCCAGTAAAGAATCCGGCATAGTGCCACCACCATCCGAGAGGATGACGGTCAAGGAAGGTGAATCAGTCTCAATATCCATATCAATGCCAGTGCCGGTGATCAAGGGTTCAGAGGAAGTCTCCATATGACGAAGGTATTATGATTCGTCCGGGATAAGCTCCATACCCACCACGGAGCCTATAATTAGAGGACTTGGTATTTGCCCTAGGAGTCAAACCCTGATATACATCCCTACCCCCTGTGCTTATAGACGGTCAACTCGTCAGCTTCGGGTCCAGCACAGAGAGCGGGATTTGACGATAAAAGGTTCCCCTCGTGCGTGCACGTCAGGTACTCCAGTTCTACGGGTGGAAGGGAACGCCGTCCACATCCACCCTCCATCAATTATATAGAGTAGTCCAGTCGGCAACGATAGAAGGGGAAGCAAAGAAAAGGACAAAGTTAGAGAGGGAAAAAGACAGAAAAGTGGTACCTTGCAGGCCTCTGGAAACCTACGAGGAGGGAGGTCTTGGTCCACTAGGGCGGCGGAGCCTCGAACATAAGAAGGTCTGTCCCCTCTATGAACAGAGTCCACCGGCCAAGCTTCAAGCCCCGCCACCGCGACACGGTGACTCGCTATCGGCGGGGATGTCAGCCACCTAAAACCTCACAAAGACGACCGACGTGTCATCCGACGTAAGAGACAATTCCCCACAGACCCTGACTATACACCCTTCACCAATCACCAGACAAAGCATATCATCAACAATCTCAAGCACTCACCCGCCTGTGGCCTAGACAACATAAGCAACATACACCTCAGACACCTGGGACCACAAGGCATACAAGCACTCACTAACATATCAAACTACAGCTATTCACACAACACAATACCAGACATTTGGAAGCATGGTATCATCATCACATTCCCCAAACCCAGCAAAGACCCCACGCTACCCTCCTCGCACCGCCCCATCACACTCCTTTGCTCCCCCTCCAAAGTCATGGAACGCCTAGTATTACAACTAATTACACCTGACCTACCCCTAGCTCCAACACAACATGGCTTTAGGCCACTGCACTCCACAAACACTCTTCTCACAGACCTTACACAAAGAGCTTTCGACGGCATCAACTCAGCTAGACCACCACACAGATCACTATTAGCCACACTTGACATTAGTAAAGCCTTCGATGCCATCCCCCGCCACAACCTAACAAACAAAATCTACAACACAAACATGCACAACAACACAAAAAGGTGGCTGGCCAACTTCCTAGCAGGCAGATGTGCACACGTATCTTTTGCCGGTCAGTCATCTAAAATCAGAAACTTTCCAAACGGAGTCCCACAAGGATCCGTCCTATCGCCCGCACTCTTCAATCTGTACATGCACGATATAACTACACCCAATACGCCCCAAATAAACTTAGCCTCCTATGCAGATGACATAACACTCACATGCACACACCATGACCCAAAAAGAGCAACAGATCTCCTTCAACCCTATCTCAACACACTACATGGCTGGTGCACTACAAACAGACTTAATCTAGCCCCAGCCAAATCCACCGCAACCCTGCTCACAAGTTGGACAGGAGAACACGAATACATCCCTCAACTCACCATAAACAACACACCCCTAACACATACACACACACCCAAAATCCTAGGAGTAACATATGATACTCATATGACATTCAAACAGCACACCACAAACATTAAAAAGAAACTGACACCCAGACTTAACGCCCTCAGGTCACTTGCTCACACAAAATTTGGACACAACAAAGAAACTACCACCACAGTATATAAACAATACATAAGATCAGTGATGGAATACGCAAGCCCAGCCTGGGCTTCTAACCTAGCTGAAACACATCATAAGACCTTACAGACTATTCAAAACAAAGCCCTGAAGATCATTACAGGCTGCACAGCTACTGCACCCACAGATCACCTACATCAAGAAACCAAAATCCTCAAAGTCAAAGACCATCTGGACATGAGAGGCACTCAATTCCTGGCAGCAGCCTCCATGAACCAAGACCACCCACTAAACTACATGGCAACACACACACAGACACCAAGAAATATCAAAACAACACCCAGCACACGGTATCACACACAATTATTGTCCTCTCTCCCTGCCCACCCCGAACCAACTTCCAGAAGCACATCCATACTCATATCTCTCACCGATCCATCCACTCACTCACAGACAACACGCAGCTGCATGCACGACCTCCCGAAATCCATCCTTCCGAATCCTCCCTTCCTCGCGAGGACAGAGTCCACCTGGCCAGGCTGAGATGCGGACACCATCCAGCTCTCCTGAGCTATCAGAAGAGACCGGATGACTCCGTTGTCGACGCCTGCCCGGGATGTAACACAGCACCCCATACCATTAAACACATCATAGAAGACTGCATTTCACACAACCACTTACGCCAACAACACAATCTACACTCAATGAGAGCTCTGTGGGAAAGCCCGATCGTGGCCATGGCCTTCCTCAGGGACTCGGGGCTGTTCGGCCAGGCAGCTTAGGGAACAACAACAACAACAACAACTGTGTTACCTGAAAAACCTTGGCAGCATGTTGGTATTGACCTGTGTGGGCCATTTCCAGGGGGAGAGAGTTTGTTGGTAGGTGTAGATTATTATTCAAGATGGTTTGAAGTGGGAGTTTTGCATAACACTTCATCAGGTAAGGTAATTGAAACACTGGACAATTGGTTCACATGTCATGGTATACCAGAAGTAATAGTGTCAGACAATGGACCTCAATTTGTATCTGAAGAATTTCATAATTTTGTACAAACTTCAGGTATAACTCACAGAAGGATTACACCTTATTCACCTCAAGCTAATGGAGAGGTGGAAAGACAAAATAAACCTTTGTTAAAGGCCATTCGCACATTTCATGTTGAGGGTAGTAACTGGAAGAAAGATTTGAGTAAATTTCTTGTAGCCTAGAGAAGCACACCTCACAGCATTACTGGTATTAGCCCATATGAAATGATGTATGGAAGGAAGATGAGAACAAAATTACCAATCTGGAGTACTGAATCAAGTTTGTGTGAGGCAGCTATTAGAGATAAGGATGCATTGAGGAAAGAGAGAGAGAAAGCCTATTTTGATTCAAGAATGCATGCTAAAGAGATGGATGTAAAGAAAGATGACATAGTAGTGCTGAAACAGAACAAGGAAAATAAGCTATCACCTAAATTTAGCCCTTCACCTTACAGAATCATTGAGAAAAGAGGGAACAGTGTTCAAATAGAAGGGAGTGATGGTAGCCAGAAAAGGAGGAATGTGACTCACTTGAAGAAAGTGAAGTTTGATAGTATGGATGGCAAAAGACAGTTGTGGGAGAGAGGAAGAGAGAAGAATGAGGAAGAAATGGATGTGTTGTATGATGATTGGACTAAAAGAGGAATGAATGAGGAAGAAATGGATGTGGTGCATGATGAGGGGAATGACAGTCAAGCACACATGAGTCAGAGGGAACAATTATCAAGTAGTGAGAGACCTAAAAGGACAGTGCACAGACCTGTTAGGTTTAAGGATTATGTTACATGATAACCTAATGTTTGTACAGTAAACTTCCGTTAATCCGTAGGGCAGCGGACCGGCCCTCGTTCGGATTAGTGGATTTTTCGGATTATCGGACTTTACCCCTATGAACCTGTGTATGACGAAAACATTGAGACATTAGGCCACCCAAATGACACAATGGTGCACACACACATATCATATGTTCATGAAATCACTTCAAAAGTTAACCATTGTCATTGTAGCCTATTACCTACTTCAAAACATTCAGATTAATGGTCAAAGGAATCTGCTGATATAAACGTCTTCTTCTTCTTCCGTCTACTAGCGAGTTTGTCTTGCTCTTGAAGATCAGATGTGGTTCGGGAAGTAATGCCTTAACAACGGCACTTCCCTGAAAAGTTCTTGTAATTTTCCTTTTGTGATGTGCTCTGTTATATTATATTGTATTGAAAGCACCCTTGTCTTGTTGTCTTGAAAGCACCCTTGGGACGCTCCGATCACTGAACTATAAATAGTAGCGTATCGGAACGTCCAAAGGTGCGTTTTCAAGCTCAAGGCTAATACATCCAAAGGTGCGTTTTCAAGCTCAAGACTGAATGCGCTTGCAGAAAATGCGGTGCAAGCCAGTAGCGCCTCGGAGCGTCCCAAGGATGCGTTCAAGAGCAAAACAAACTCTCTAGCAGACGATGTGGAAGAAGAAGAAGAAGAAGAAGGTGTTTACGTTTATATCAGTAGCTTCCTTTGACCATTAATCTGAATGTTTTGAAGTAGGTAATAGGCTACAATGACAATGGTAAACTTTTAAAGTGAATTCATGAACATATGATATGTGTGTGCTCCATTATGTGTCATTTGAGTGGCCTAATGCCTCAAAAAGGGGACTTTGGGACTTCTTGAAATTCGGACCAACTTCTTGAAATTCGGACCATCGGGTGAATTCGGATTTGGCCTCAAATTGAAAAATTCGGACTATTGGGAGATTCGAATTATCGGTCGTCGGATTAACGGAAGTTTACTGTATATAATATTCAAGCATATGATATTGTTTAGTTTAGTTTATGATTTGGTATAGCCTACAGTTCTGTACCAGTATTGATACAGTATTACTAATTTATGTTTATTTCATGATTTTGATATACAGTATTTTACAGTACAGTACTACTGTATTAATTATGTATGTTAAGTCTATGATTGTGATACCAGTAGTTATCATGGCTCAAATGGCCTAGCCTAAAGAAAATTATATATTTAGTTTATTATGTTTGTTAATCATGTAAAATGGATAATTCTATATTTAACCCTCTCACCACGGAAGGGCTCTTGAACGCCCATAAAAAAAGCATATAACAGGTACCCGGAAGGGCTCTTGAACACCCAGTGGTTGAAAGCCTGTGAGCTTCTTGTGCGAGGCGTCGGTCCGACGCATGTAAACAACAGCCGGCTGGACCGACGCCCCGCATCTCCGGCCACAAGAAGGAGAGCGTCGCTTGTTCGTGTGTGCCTGTATGTTGTTGTTAAGTATCGAAAAGTAGTGTAAAGTGGCTGTTTTGGCCATAAAGTTATCTCCAATTAAATCATCAGCACAGCTCAACCAGTTGACTTAGAGAGCTCTACTTAATGCCATTCTACAGGTAAATAACACAGCTATGCTTGGGGATGCGCGGGAATGCGGGAAGCAGTCTGATTAACGAATATACGGTAGCCTAGCCTAGACGTTTTTCGGCCAAAACACCCGGGTTTCGAGGAATATATATATAATACATAGCCGGGGCTGGAGGGTTAATGCAATATACAATTTGAACAGATTAACCATTCCTACCCGGGCTGCCTTAGGTAAGGACAGCGCGGCTGAAGGGCCGCAACCCGGTATGCCTTATTCTTACAGTTTCTTACAGTATGCCTTATGTAAGGCATTTGCTTGAAAGCGTGCTTTAAATTTCGCGCGGGCAAATTTTACTTTGCGGGGGCGATCGTAGCGCCACCAAGCCTCAACTACCACGCTTATCAGTTCCTACGTTGCCACCATTGAGAGCTACAGCAAAAAAATGAATTCCGACGCGTCCGATACTGTGCAATCTCCCGCGCGTCCCAGTGCTACCCCGCTTTTTTTTTTTTTTTTTTTTTTTTTTTTTTAAAGAGACAATGAACGGAGGAAGGAAAAACACAGATAAAACAAAAAGGTCCATGTGCCTAAAGGCATCCTCCATTCATAAAATGTTTGTAACAACTGGATTTAAACATTTGTAGATTGTAAGTTTGTGGAAAGCAATTCGAGGGAAGTGAATTCCAAAGAGTAGTAGCTCTGGGGATAAATGAATTCTGATAAGCAGAAGTTCTGCATTGTGGAGGAGAAAGTGTAAATTCATGGGCGCTCTCAGCTGCCCTAGTTCTACGGGGAAAGATGTGGAGAGGCGGCACAATTGAAGCAAGTTCCTCGGAACAATTGCTGTGAAAATATCTGTAGAATAATGCAAGGGATGCAACGTTTCTTCGTATGGATAATGTAGGAAGGTCCTGTGTGATTGCAGGGTTATTGATTAATCTAATAGCATTATTTTGAATTTTGTCCAACTGCCTCAATGCAACCACTCCACTTCCACCCCACAGAGGTGAACAGTAATCCATCTGAGAACGCACATGACTTTTATATATCACGGCCAACTGCTCGCCAGTGAAGAATTCTCGAACTCTGTACAGGAGTCCCAGTTTTTTAGAGGCATTCTTAGCAATGCTTCTAACATAATGTGTCCAGCTCAAGTTAGTACACTCTAACCTCCATTTAACGGATTCCGATTTAACGGATATCGGCAATAACGGTAAAAAAATGTAGGCCGGACAATGGACCCAGCAACGGACATAGTCCGTTGCTATAAAAAAGTTGGAGCAAAGTCCGTTGCTCTATCTATTTATCTCTCTAATGCACCTACTTAAATCCCTTATACATTAACATAACTATGTCTTATTTGGACTTTTTGTAATCTTTGAATCATTTCTAATATGATGGAATTGAAAAATATAATATCCTTCCAGCACATAGATAAATAATAAATAAGATAGTCAACAAAATATTTCAACTCTCCCCTCCGTGCCAGCAGAGACGGAAGATTTACGTTTGATAGATTTTTTGTTTTGTTTTTTTCCCTCGATATACACACTCTTTCTATTTATCTATCTCTCTAATTCATCTACATAAATCCCTTATACATTTAACATAACTATGTCTTATTTGGACTTTTTGTAATCTTTGAATAATTTCTAATGTGATGGAATTGAAAAATATAATATCCTTCCAGCACATAGATAAATAATAAATAAGATAGTCAAAAAAATAGTTCAACCCTCCCCTCAGTCTAGACGCGGAGCTTCCGAGACGGAAGATTTACGTTTGATAGATTTTTTGTTTTGTTTTTTTCCCTCGATATACACACTCTTTCTATCTATCTATCTCTCTAATTCATCTATCTAAATCCCTTATACATTAACATAACTATGTCTTATTTGGACTTTTTGTAATCTTTGAATAATTTCTAATGTGATGGAATTGAAAAATATAATATCCTTCCAGCACATAGATAAATAATAAATGAGATAGTCAACAAAATATTTCAACCCTCCCCTCCGTCTATGCGCCGAGCTTCCCAGACGGGAGATTTACGTTTGATAGATTTTTTTTTTTTTTTGTTCCCACGGTATACACAAAATGATGGGGAAATATTATAACATGTTTTTAATTGACATTTGTGTCGTTTTTGCTGATTATGAGTTGGTGGAAAATAAAATCTTTAATTCTATCATATCGGAAATGATTCACAGATTATATAGAGACCAAATAATATACACTTTTAAGTGTGTTCAATAGTTTTGCATTATCAATAGGGTGTAGCACAAGGGATTACCAGGATTTATTTCAGGTACAGTAAAAAAAAGGATGCATAACAGTTAAATGTCACGATCAGATCCGGACACCTGTACTCAACACCGAATTTTTCTCAAGGAATTTCCGGATTACATCCGGACTGGACAGTATTTAGCAGCAACGGACATTTAGCAGGAACGGACAGGTGCTTGCACGCATTTGTCCGTTAAATGGAGGGTGGAGTGTAGTTAATGTTACACCGAGAATGTCAATACTAGGGGAAGTGGGAATATTTACATCATTAAAAAATATATGGGAGTCAGTGAGATTCTGTCGGTTAGAAAATTGAATGTACAGTACAGTACTTGGTTTTCTGTGCATTAAAGGAAACTAGATTCTTTTGTCCCCATCCATTAATTCTAGAAAGGTCCTGGTTCAGAAAAATTGCAGTGTTTATTTTTGAATTTATAAGATCGGGTTGGGTGACAGAATTGGTAAATGTGAAGGAACTGTGGAGTGTTGAGTCATCTGCGTAGGAATGTATTGGATTATGAGTGGTAGATATGAGATCATTGATATGAATGAGGAACATAATTGGGGCCAAAACTGATCCCTGGGGAACACCAGCATTTATTGAGTGAAATTGAGAATAAAGGCCATCTACCATTACACGTATTTTTCTGTTATGAAGATAAGAAGAAATTAGTGGAACTAATGATGCAAGGCCGTAGTGTGACATCTTCGACAATAAGGATTGATGCCAGACTCTATCAAATGCCTTTGATATATCCAGCGCTATTGTATGTGTTTCACCATGTTGGTCTGTAGCTTGGTTGATTTGATGCGTAAGAAGGCAAAGCATGTCTGCAGTTGATCGACATCGTCTAAAACCATATTGCCTATCACTGATAAATTTATTATTCTCAAGATGCTTAATTATGTGATTATTTAATATAATTTCAAAGACTTTACCAAGAGTGGAAGTTATAGCTATTGGTCTGTAGTTTGATGGATCTGAAGAGGCACCTTTTTTAGGAACTGGATGGATGTTTGCTTCTTTCCAGGGTACTGGGAAGCATGAGGTATGAGTACACAGACGGAAAAAATTTGCCAATACAGGAGCGAGCACCAAGGAGCAATTCTTAAGTACTATTGGAGGAATTTCATCTGGACCAGGAGCCTTATCTACCGAGAGATTCTGCAAAATAGTTTTGACATGTCTGGTGTGGATCTTAAGTGAGGGAATTTCAGGCGAATTAAAATTAAGTACAGGGACATCTTGATTTATTTCATCTAAGGTTGAGTTGGTGGAGAAAATATCCGCAAGAAGGTTAGCTTTACCTCGTGGGTCACTTACAAGATTGCCAGTCGGAGATTTTAATGGTGGAATGGATGAAGCAGTAGTGAAGTTGGATTTAAATGAGTTAAGAGTAGACCAAAATATTTTGTTATCATTTGGATTATTTAGAAGTTTATTTGCCTGCTTGTGGAGAAAGTTTGATTTAGTTAGGTTTAATACAGTTTTGGCATGATTTCTGATGTTTCTAAAGTAATTAAAGGCTTCATGTGTTTTTGATCTTGTGTATGCATTGTAGGCTATTGCTTTTTGTTCAGTTACTCTAGCACAATTATGGTCAAACCATTTAGGTGAATTAGATCTTTTACTGTACTTTTGATGAGGAATAAAAGTTTCCATTCCAATTTTTACAAAATCTTGTATGTGGCTCAAGGTGGAGTGTGCATCATTAGAAAAGAAAGAGGTCCAGGGAATACAATAAAGAAACCTTGAAGACCCTCCCAGTCTGCCCTATCGTAATGCCATTTAGTCACCAAAACAGGTTCAGAGTGGGAAGGTGTGGTAGGTGATAGACAGGTGGCCTGTATCAGACAGTGATCAGAAGATCCAAGCGGGGACCTCACTGTAACATCATAATTTTCTGAATTGGTTGTTAAAAATAAGTCCAGTAGGTGGGAATTATGATTAGGATTATCTGGTACACGGGTGGGTTGGTTGACTAGTTGAGTGAGATTAAATGAGTCTGCAAATAGCTCACATTCAAGACCAGCATCATCAGTCCTGGCTGAATAAGTGAGCCATTCAACATTATGGACATTAAAATCACCCAACACAGTGATTTCAGAAGAAGCATTTAAGTTGAGGACACTGAGTTGTGAGGACAGAGAATCAAAAAGACTTTGCTCTGGAGGAGTATTTGGGGAATGGTAGATGCAACATATGTATTTAAATTTACCAGCAGAAATTAATTTGTATATAGAATAATCAAAATAGGGACAATTGAAACTAGTAACCTCCTCCAGGGCAATTTCAGATTTTGCGAAGCAACATACACCTCCTTTAGGTCTGAAATTTTGGAGCAGTTGATAACCTGGAAAATTAAATCTAGACGTGTCTGATGTGGATGTTACTTGAGTCTCTGTCAAAAAAAGGAGAGTAGGGGATTCTGCTTGAAGAAATTGGTGTACAGAATTGATGTTAGAGTGAAGTCCCCTTATATTGCTAAAGAAAAAGCTGCACCGACGAGCAGCTTTGGGACGTTGCAATGCTCTTGACACAGTCGCATGATGACGACCGGGAGGGCCCTGTGTCAATGACCCAACCCTGCCGGGGGTGGATATCCGAGGGACCACCAGGTTTGCTCTTAACAATTGTACTGCCATGTTTATTGGGTAAGGTGTATGGTGTTACATGTATGATATGTAGTGGGAAGAGTAGTGTTTTATGGATAGAGGATAGCAATGTAGGGCAAGTCGTGAAGTTGGATGTGTATGTTATATAAAGAGGGTTTTCCTGATACCCCTGATGTGTGAGGCAGAAAGATATGTATCCAGCTACCAAGGCCTGGGAGAGAAAATGGAATTCAGGCTATTCCCTGAGTCTCCCGAAACCTTGGCGGTAGTACTTCCCTGGGGGGCTGCCTACCCCTACTACCTACAACATCTACGCCTCTGCCAACCGAGAAGAAAAGGAAAGTAAGGAAAGTGAAACGTTTGCTAAGTGACAGTGCAATACACTGTGAACTTTTCAACCAGGATTTGAGCAGTGGTGAAAGCTCTGTGGACAAAAACCTCTATATTCAGAGTAGAACTGGGAGCGAAATTGACGATTTTGTGGGATTTGGTGCTGATGACAATGTTGATTTATTTGAGGGGGGTGATAGTAGTGATGATCCTGATGTGGAAGTGGTGGAGGAAGGTGCTATTGAAGTACCAAGTGTGCTAGAGCCAACCCCTTCGCCTAGTTTCGTAGGTCAGGGTAGGCCTAGCCCTAGCCCTACGCCAGGACCGGGAGGGCGACCCACAGCCCTCGGCTTCATCTGTCCCTCAAGATGACCAAAGGGCCTCTACAAGTGCGTCATTGGCCTCCCGCAGTGTGTCACCACAGGCCCCGCATCGTAGGTCATTATTTCCTGCGGAAAAGTCCCCGGCTAGCCGCAAAAGGAGCCCAACTCCCGAGGCCGAGGCTCCCATTGCTCAACCTCCCGCAGCCCCACGCCGCCGACGCCCGGTCTATTCTTCACCAGAGTTGACTCCTTAAGAGGCTGCTGACGACCCCGACATTGCCCCAGATGACCTGACGTCGCCTGAGGAAGAGGAAAACGAAGAGGAAGAGGAAGAGGGAGTCCCGACAAGAAGAGGAAGAGGAAGAGGGAGTCCAGACAAGAAGAGTCAAAGGACCTCGAGGTCGTGGACGTGGTCAGCCTGCCGACGCCGCTGCCCCTGGGCCTGGGCGTGGGCATGCAGGGCGTCCGCCTGGGCATCCGCGTGGCCAAGGGCGTGTGCCAGGGCATCCAGGGCGTGTGCCTGCTGCAGCTCCACGTCCTCGTCCTCGACCTGCGGAAATGTTTGTGTGGTCAGATGGGGCGGATTTTGTGCCAGATTTTCCTGCCTTTGACGAGGTACAACAGGGTTCTGGGGTGTCACCAGCATATCCCTGTGGCCCAAATGCCACCCCCAGTGAACTTTTCTGTGGCTTCTACGACAATGAAGTCATGGAATACCTTGTCAAAGAGACAAATCACCACCAGGCTATCTGTTCAAACTTTCTTGGCAAGACAAGTGCAAAGATGGTGGCATGGAGAGCTCTCACTGTGACAGAATTATATGTGTTCTTGGCACTCACAATGCTGATGACACACATAAAGAAGCACGTTCTGGCCGACTACTGGATAACTGGCGACCTCACAACGACTCCAGCATTTGGCAAATTCATGTCAAGGGATAGGTACTTCGACATCCTCTCATATTTCCACCTGACAAATAACATGCATGTCCACGAGCCCGACACACTCTGGAAGATCAGGCAACTGTATGACATGATACGTCATCGGTTTTCCACCTACCTGATTCCATTTCAGAAGCTGTGCATCGACGAGTCTCTGGTCCTGTTCCGTGGTAGGCTGCACTTCCGACAGTATATCCCGTCAAAGAGACACCGCTTCGGCATCAAGCTCTTCGTCCTCTGCGACTGCAAGACGGGATATGTGCTCGACTTTATAGTCTACAGCGGCAAGGGTGGTGAGGTGGAGATTGACCCCCTCATTGGTTTTGGCGGCGCTGTGGTAAAGAGGATGATGGAGAGGTACTTCCATGACAACCACGTCCTCTATACCGACAATTATTACACGTCGCCTATCCTCGCCAAGTACCTCCATGACCGCAACTGTCGGCACCGTGAAGGGGAAGAGGAAGGGCATGCCAGCCTACCCAACAAAAACTAAGAAGACGGACATATTCCATAAGAAGAGTGGCCCCATCCTCTCCATCCACTGGCATGACCAGCGCAAGGTCAACCTCCTCACCACATGCCACAAAGCAGAGATGGTCCCCACAGGGAAGGTGCACCGAAAAACTAAGAACCCTATCACCCTAGCTGCTGTTCTGGACTATAACCTGAACATGCGCCTCGTCGACAAGTCCGACATGCAGATGGGCTTCATAGACTGCCTGCGAACATCTTGCAGGTGGTACAAGAAGTTTGTCCTGCATACAGTAGATATGTCTGTCCTCAACGCGTACAACATCTACCGTTTGAGGTGTCCAGTCATCAAGTACAAGAGCCTGCGGACCTTCCAAAAGCAGCTGATACATGAGCTCCTGGTAAAACATGCGGGTACACCAGGGAGGCCACTACAAGGACCAGGCATGATGGACAGAATAAGGTGTGCCGACTTCATCAGAAAGCACCAGCTCGTCGCCCTTCCTTTCCAGGGTCCTAACAGCCGAATAAGGATGCAGAAGAGGTGCTATGTGTGCACCCGCACAACTCGACGAACAAGCAAACCCACAAAAACCACGTGGCACTGCCTCGAGTGTCAGGTGGGACTGTGTGCCGGCACCTGCTTCAATGATTTCCACACTCTGGCAAACTATTGAAGTGTAAGTGACAGTGATAGTGACACTCAATAATAATAATATAACTAAGTATAAGTGAAAGAGACACATAAGTAATAATAAGTGCCTTCAGAACAATATGAACAAGTGAAAGTGACACTAAAATATATATTCCTAACAATAAAGAAGTGAAAATTACACTATCAATTACCATAGTCCAGTATAAATAATCATAACTACTATAATAATGACTATAAAACTAAGTCTAAGTGAAAGAGACACACATAAGTAATAATAAGTGCCTTCAGAACAATATGAACAAGTGAAAGTGACACTAAAATATATATTCCTAACAATAAAGAAGTGAAAATGACACTATCAATTACCATAGTCCAGTATAAATAATCATAACTACTATAATAATAACAATAAAACTAAGTCTAAGTGACAGACATAAATTACTTCAGAAAAATATATTTATTGAGTGAAAATATCATAATAACAATAATATATGGCATAATAAACAATAAAACACTAAAAAATCGCTTCCCGCCATAATTCAAGGTAGAGCGACGAGTCAAAACGTTCGTCGTAGCCTAGGCCGCGGGTGAGCGTTCGGACGCGGCGAGGTAAATACGCGGCAAAAGTTACCTCCACTTCCATCACCATAACTCCTGAACTACTTGAGCTAGAAAGCTCTACTCAACGCCATTCTACGCGGGAAGGTAAGGCGCCCATTTTGACATATGTTTGATTATTGTAGGTAGTATATTAACCCTTCAAACTCGGATGGTACACACGTGTACCATTATGTTTTGCCCCCAGGAACCCGGGTGGTACTACATTGTACCAGTGGTTGAAAGCCTGTGAGCTTCGTGTGCGAGGCGTCGGTCCGACGCATGTAAACAACAGCCGGCTGGACCGACGCTCCGCATCTCCGGCCACAAGAAGGAGAGCGTCGCTTGTTCGTGTGTGCCTGTATGTTGTTGTTAAGTATCGAATAGTAGTGTAAAGTGGCTGGTTTGGCCATAAAGTTATCTCCAATGAAATCATCATCACAGCTCAACCAGTTGACTTAGAGAGCTCTACTTAATGCCATTCTACAGGTAAATAACACAGCTACGCTTGGGGATGCGCGGGAATGCGGGAAGCAGTCTGATTAACGAATATACGGTAGCCTAGCCTAGACGTTTTTCGGCCAAAACACCCGGGTTTCGAGGAATATATATATATAATACATAACCGGGGCTGGAGGGTTAAGCAAGATTAGCCTTAGTTTACTTTTGTTGTGTTTTCAGCCAGATCGCCCTGATACAGCCTCCGTCATTAACCCTTGTCTAGCGGGTCCTCTGTAGCCGTTTTGGGCCTTTTCAGGCCATTCTGACTGCTATATCAACCATCAGTATGAAAGGAACTGTATTGCGCCGAAAACTAGGGGGAAATCGCTACACAATGACGCCACATACAGCTACGTAGCATTCGTGGAGCACTGACAGTGTTACCTCGAAGATGGAAGTTTAGCTGATTTTGCTACATTGCTCACTTTTAGCGAACTATTGGTTACACTGTCATCCTCCCGCGCGGTGGGGGAACTGGAGTTAGTGTGGGCCGGGAGGCCACAGATGTTGGACGTATGGATCATTACTATCCCACCCATTTTCACTCGATTTCCACCCTTTTTTCACCCGTTTTTTGCCAGTTTTTTTAACTCGACTTATGTTGCGTGCCGCTTTTTAAGGGTTAAGAAAGGCTGCCCGGGTAGGAAGGGTTAAGGTCACTCCAGTAGTGTTATTAGTGAATTAATGTATAAAGTTATTTTATGGATAAGTATTGGTATTCAGAAGATTCTATTAGCCATTTATGATTTGCAGTACAGTACTGTAATAAGTTATAGTTATGTTCAATAAAGATTGTACTGTACTGGTATAATATAAAGATATTGTAGGAATTATGTTTTATAAGAAAAGGAGGGATGTAGTGTATAAGAACATGTCTGTAAGGAGGAGCGCGACGGAGGAATTCAAATACACTTGGGTCCAGAGCACGCTGTCTTTAATGAAGTCCTTTACATTATTATCTGGAGGCCTGAGGACTTAACAGCGCCGTGACACGCTCGCTCTGAATTCTTGCTTTCTTCACCTCCTTCTTCTTTTCAAAATAAGTCCCAGGAAGCTGATTATAAACCTCTTTTGGCAGCTTACGGGAGTACAGGGCTGGCACTGAGGTATTTGTTAGTGGATAATCAGAAGGAACTCCTCAGGAAGAGAAAGAGAGTGACTTTTGAGGTGGAGTAAGAAGTCCAGCTTCGCGCTCCGATAATGGAGGCCGCTGATTGGCTGGTGGGCAGGGTGTGGCACGTTGCAGCCGTGAGCTGTCAAACTCAGCTGGCTGTGCAAGCAAGTAAAAGGGAGCGCAGTGATTGGCGGAGGGCTTATCTACTTTAATAATAATAATAATAATAATAATAATATTAATAATAATAATCCCAAAGCTCACCCTGATAAAAGCAGTGTCGATGAGAGTCTGGAGTCCGGAGAACCCCGAGTGAAAGTAACCATTGGGGGGACAGTTAAAGAGGAGGAGGCCACCGCTGATGCTCTCACCACGACACTCCGGACCTCCACTAAAGCTGCAAAAAGAAGGATTTTAATTTATTTAGGCGTACAAATAAAACTCTTAGTATCTATATGAAATTAAATTATAAAACTTGCAAAATAAACAAACCAAAACTAGGACGACACAAGATAAAGGCAAAAGAACTTATCAAAATCGCTATGTGGAAATAACGCTTAATAAACTAAAATTTTGAAATAAAAGAACACAATCCCAATTTCATAGGGAGGGAGGCGAGAGGAGGGTGGAATGGTGAGGAGGGTGGAGAGGTTGCAGGAGGAGGAAGTCAGGGAGGAGTACAGGAGAGCAGTGGAAAGACGACTAGGTGGGTTCGACCTGGAAGTTATGGAGGAAGTGGAGGAGATGAGCAAGGTGTTTAAGGATGAGATCTGTGCAGCATGTGAGGAGGTGTGTGGAGTGAGGAGAAGAGGGAGGGGAGTGAAAGGTACAGCATGGTGGACAGAAGAGGTAAGAATAGCTGTGGAAGAAAAGAAGAAAGCATATAGAGAGTGGTTGGGTAGTAGAGGGAATGAAGATTCCGAGAGACAGAAACGAGCGAGGTACGTGGAGAGTAAGAGGGTGGTGAAGAGAGTAGTGAAGGAAAGTAAGAGAAGAGTAGATGAGGAATTTGGAAGGAATCTGAGTGTAAAATGGAGGGAGAGTAAGAAACTGTTCTGGAAAGAAGTCAAGAAAGTTAGGGAAGGTAGCAAGGGAAACAGTAAGGGTGTGAAAGATAAGAATGGGAGAATGCTAGCCGAGAAGCAAGAGAGAGTCGAAAGATGGAGGGAGTACTTCAGTGAGTTGCTAAATGAAAGGAATGAAGAGCCAGCAAACATAGCTGGATATGGTATGGGAGGGAGAAGAAGAGAAGTAGTGGAGGAGGAGGTGGGGATCAGGAGGTCAGAAGTGTGGGAAGCCATGAAAAGAGTGAAGTTGGGGAAAGCACCAGGAACAGATGGAGTGTGTGGGGAAATGTTGAGGTATGGTGGTGAGATAGTGATAGAATGGGTATGGAAAATGTGCAAACTAGCATGGGAGAAGGGGAGTGCACCCGATGACTGGAAGACTGGCATAATAGTCCCCCTATATAAGGGCAAAGGGGAAAGAGGAGTGTGTGGTAACCACCGAGGAATATGTCTTCTAAGCATAGTAGGGAAGGTATACAGTAGGGTAGTGATTGAGAGAGTGAGAGTGAGAATGGAGAAATGGATAGGCGACGAGCAGGGAGGCTTTAGGAAGGGAAGAGGATGTGTAGATCAGATTTTTACCCTGAATTGTGTTGTGGAGAAGTATCTGGAGAAGAAACAAAAGGTGTATGTTGCCTTTATGGACTTGGAGAAGGCCTATGACAGAGTGGATAGAGAAGGTTTGTGGAAAGTACTTAGAATATACGGAGTAGAGGGCAAGTTGCTGAAAGCAGTGAAGAGCATGTATGAGGGTGCAAAGGCGGCAGTACGTGTGGAGAGTGAGCAGAGCGAGTTCTTTGACCTGAATGTTGGTTTGAAACAGGGGTGTGTGATGTCCCCGTGGTTGTTTACTGTATATATGGATGGAGTTATGAAAGAAATACTATCAAGAGCAGTGGATGTTGGTGTATCGCTGAAAAGGGAGGGAATTGAGTGGAAGCTACCTATACTGCTGTTTGCGGATGATACAGTTCTGATGAGTGATAATGAATGGGAGTTGCAGGGTCTGGTAAATGAGTTTGGAACAGTGTGCGAAAAACGGAATTTGAAGGTAAATACGGGGAAGAGCAAGGTTATGGTCTTCGAAAGGGGTGAAGTCACAGAGTGTGAGGTGAAGCTGAACGGTCAGGCTATGGAGATCGTCAACTCTTTTAAGTATCTGGGCAGTGTGTTGAGTAAAGATGGGACTATGGATGAAGAGGTGCGGGAGAGGGTACAACAGGGGAAGAGGGTTGTAGGAACGCTAAAAGCAGTAACAAGAAATAGGGTGGTCAGTATGGAAGTGAAGAAGTCCTTGCATGACAGTGTGGTAATCCCGACACTGACTTACGGAAGCGAAGCATGGACGTTGGTTGAGAGACTCAGACCAAGAGTGAGAGCAGTGGAAATGAATTACTTAAGGAGTGCGTGCGGAATTACATGGAGGGATAGACAGACTAATGAGGAAGTAAGAAGGAGGTGTGGTGTGGAGGTAGATGTGCTGGAAAGTGTGAAAAGGAACAACTTGAGATGGTTCGGCCATATGGAACGTATGGAAAGCGAGAGAATGACTAAGAGGGTGTACGAGAGCGAGGTGGAGGGACAGAGGGGGAGAGGTAGACCGAATATGAGGTGGAAGGATGGAGTGAGGAACTACATGAATGAAGGCGGTGCTGGTTGGGGGGAGGGGCGTCGACTGACTGGGGACAGAGGTGCATGGGGGCGGTTCGTTCGTGGCCACCCCTTCGGGGATCACGGCGTCAGGCAATAGATAGAATCCCAATTTCATAATACAGTAATGGTCTAAACTGTTCACTCTAGTAGCAAGCTATTACAAGGAGCTGATGACTGTCTTGCATTTATCAGATAACCAAAATAAAGATTAGCAAGAATCAAGTGAAAAATAGTAGCCAGTGTGGTGTGGAGATAGATGCGCTGGAAAGTGTGAAAAGGAACAACTTGAGATGGTTCGGTCATATGGAACGTATGGAAAGCGAGAGAATGACTAAGAGGGTGTACGAGAGCGAGGTGGAAGGACAGAGAGGGAGAGGTAGACCGAAGGAGAGGTGGAAGGATGGAGTGAGGAAGTATATGAATGAAGGCGGTGCTGGTTGGGGGGAGGGGCATCGACTGACTGGGGACAGAGGTGCATGGGGGCGGTTCGTTCGTGGCCACCCCTTCGGGGATCGCGGCGTCAGGCAATAGATAGATAGATCAGTAGCAAGTGGGTATAATAGGAAAAAAGCTAGCCTTGCAACCATTGGGGGGACAGTTGATGCAGAGGAGGTCACTGCTCCTCTCACCACGATACACAGGACCCCCACCGTAACTGTACATACATACATACATACATACATACATACATACATACATACATACAATCAGGCGGGACATACCAGAAGAAGAGAGAAAGAAGGCGGCTGAACTAAGGAAAACTGACAAAGAGGAAAATAGCAAGAGGACAGAACAAGAAAAGAATTATTTTTGTTACGGAGTAAGAAAGGGGAAGATTATGAAACTTTCGGTAAAGAGAAACTAAAAGAAAAAGAGGGTAGGGAACAGACCGCCGCAGATAAGCCACTTGGAGCAGGTAATGGGGGACTAGAAAGTATAAGGATTCTATATAGCAATGTCGATGGGATAATCTCTAAGAAATTAGAACTAACAGACTTACTCAATACTAAGAAACCAGAAATAGTATGTCTCACGGAGACAAAACTAAGAGAGGAACTTGATATAAATCTGCTAGGATGGTCTGAATACAGGATTTGGAGGAGGGACAGAAAATTTCGACATGGAGGTGGAGTGTGCATCCTTACTAGGAAAGATTTGATTGTGTCTGAGATAAAACTAGAAACTTCAACAGCAGAAGTTTTAGCACTAGAAATTGGTGGAAACTAAAAAATAGTGGTGATAGTAGCGTATGTACCTTCCAAGACGAAGACATGGAGTAAGGAGGAGCATAGCCTAATGCGTAAGGAAACAATTAGTGTGCTAGAAAATATCTTAGCTTCAAAGGATGAAATAGTCATGTGTGGGGACTTTAACTGCAAGGAAGTGAATTGGGAAGAACTTGAACCCGGAACAGGAGAGGAAAGTTGGGGCTATGAATTTTTAAGTATGGCCATGGAAAATTCTATATACCAACATGTAAAAGAGTCAACAAGAGTAAGGGGAAGTGATCAACCAGCTAGATTGGACCTTCTCTTCACAAGAAGGGAGGAGGAGGTTCAAAGTATTCAGTACCTATGCCCACTAGGAAAAAGCGACCATGCAGTTCTCGACATAGACCTACTATTGAAGCATAATCTATCCAAGGAAAGGGAAAAGCACAAGGAAAATCACTGGATGTATTCCAGAACCGATTTTGCAGGACTACGGGATTTTTTCAATTCACAAAATTGGGATCAGGTGTTATCTGAAAGTGAGGTAGACAAAAAACTCAAAGCATTCATGGAGATCTATGATACTGGTATAAAAACTTTTGTCCCAAAATAATAACAGAAAAAAAGGAAATCGCAAAGAATGGTTTAACCGCGAATGTAGGCTAGCACAGGAAGCAAAAAACAAAGCCTGGAAAAAGATGAGAAACTGGGATTCGGAAGATAACAGGCAAAAGTATAAAGAGGAGAGAAACAAATACACAGAAATGAGGAGGTCAGAGGCAAACCATGAGAAAGGGATAGTGGAGAACTATGAAAAGAATCCAAAAATGTTTTTCAAGTTTGTAAACGGCAAAAGGAAGATAAAAGCCACAATCGTAAAGATTAAAAGTGGAAACAGAATCATAGAAGAGGATACAGAAATTGCGGAAGAACTAAATAGAAATTTTGCATCAGTATTTACAAAAGAAGGAGAATTCATTACACCAGAAACCAATGAGATAGGTACAGAGGAAATGCCGGAAGTCACATTTAACAGAGCAGAGCTCATAGACATAATGAGTAAGGTGGATCCAAACAAAGCCGCCGGACCGGATGGAGTATCAGGCTGGATTATAAAAGAAAATGCCAAGGAACTGAGTATACCATTATATGATATAATGACTAAATCATTGGACACAGGGATAGTACATACAGAATGGAAAAGAGCAAACATTATTCCTATATTTAAGAGAGGAAGCAGAGATAAACCACTGAACTATAGACCTGTATCACTATTGAGCATCCTCATGAAGATTCTGGAAGGATTAATAAGGGACAAATGGGTGAACTACCTGGAATCCAAAAGATTAATTACTGACCGACAATTTGGATTCAGAGGAGGCAGATCATGTGTAAGCAACTTGTTGAGTTTTTACTCTAGAGTAATAGACACAGTGGACCAGAGGGAAGGATGGGTAGACTGTGCCTACCTAGACTTTAAAAAGGCATTTGACAAAGTTCCACACAAGAGATTGCTGTGGAAATTAAAACATGAGGGAAAAGTAGGAGACAAACTGCTGAAATGGATGGAGAGCTACCTTAGCGGAAGACAGATGAGAACAACAGTAAGGGGGAAATCGTCAAACTGGACTCAAATTACGAGTGGAGTACCACAAGGATCTGTCCTAGCCCCAATCATGTTTCTAATATTTGTAAATGACTTACCTGAGGGACTAACAAGCTACATGAGCATGTTTGCGGACGATGCTAAGCTGCTTAAAACGATCAGAACCCAGGAGGATTGCCTTGAGCTCCAAGCAGATTTGCAAAAGATCCATGAATGGAGCATCAAATGGAATATGGAGTTCAATGCAGGGAAATGTAAGACTCTAGAAATGGGTAAAAGCAAGTACAGACCTAGAAAAGATTATAAACTAGGAAATGAAGTGATTCCCAAAGCAGAAAAGAAAAAGACTTGGGGATAGAATTTAAGGATAACATGTCTCCAGAAAGCCACGTAAATAAGATAGTGAGAGAATCACTAGCACTATTGGCAAATATCAGGATGTCTTTCAATTATCTTAATGAAAACACCATGAAACAAATAATAACGGCAATAATAAGACCCAGGATGGAATATGCATCTGTAGTGTGGTCCCCTCACATGAAGAAACATATCCACAAAATTGAGAGGGTACAGAGAGCATCTACGAGGATGATCCCAGGTTTGGAAAATTTGGAGTACCAAGAGAGGCTCGAGAGATTGAATCTACCTACACTGGAACAGAGAAGGAAATGAGGACAGCAAATTCAGATATACAAATGTGTTAGAGGTATTGACAAAATCGACCAAGAAAACTTCAGAGAGAGGGATGGAGGTGAGAGAACAAGAGGTCACAGCTACAAACTGAAAGTGCCTAATAGTAAATCTGATCTGAAAAGTAAAAGATTTCCAACCAACTCGATTAGTGGGTGGAACAAATTGCCAGCCGAAGTAGTGTCTGCACCATCAGTGCATAGTTTCAAAGCACGGTATGACAAACATATCTTAGGAGGCGGGAATTAACGAGCATGCTCACTCCCGCAAATACAACTAGTGTAAGTACATACATAACATAGTTTCCATTACATAAATTGTAACGGCTCAGATGTGGTTGCCCTTCCGCACGTGGAATATAATACAATAAAGTCCCACCACAACATTGCCCCATCATGTCATCACTTTTGCTGATGTTGGCATAGTGCTAACTGTGCCGTAGAAAGACTAAACTAAGTCCAACTGCAGCACCTGTGTTACGCTGGCCAGCTTGCCAGAATGTACTCGTGACTCGCTAGCACTCGCCACGGCAGTGAAATGGGCTATAATAATCGTAGAACGATGTTCTTTCTTTCTTAGTATTCATGTTCTCACAGACAGATCAGTGTTTGCCTTTATTCTTGTCTATGACACTTAGAAGTATTTTATATCCATAGTAGTGATTATAACATGCAGCGTGAGAGAGAGAGTCGGAGGGGAGAGCGAAGAGGCAGTGTGTGTGCGTATGTACGTGTGCATTCCTCGCTCGGTGGGCCCACCCGCTCGCTATTGGACGGCGGGCCTGGCATGGCATATGACGTCTGCTTTTCATGTGACGTAGCGGCCTGTGATTGGTCGCAGAGCCATCTGGTGGCCAGACTCAGTACTTCTCTCCCTCTCCCTCCTCAGAACATGGCATTGCGCGCTCGGTCCTACAAGTCCCTCGCATTCTGTCTCCCATCTAACCCCCTTTACTGCTGTGCCTCTCTCTGAACTCCTTCTTTCCAATACTTATTATCTTTATTCAATTACCCATCCCTTCTGGTTCTCGCATACGACTTCCATAGTCTGCCAGTCGTATTACCAGCGCCTGTTCTCACATATATGTTTTGCACTAGCTTTAGAGGTTATTAGAATCATAGTCACATGGATTCATATTGTTGGGTGCTTCTAATTATTTGGTTGTTCTTTATTACTATTTAATGCTAGACAGTGGAGGGTATCTTTGGTCGTTGTCTGAGATTAATAAAAATAATATTATTAGTAGGTTTAGGGATATTTCTTCGAGAGGCCGGTCTATATGATCTGTGCCCCATGAATATTCTTTCCTCTCACTTAAACAGTAGGCTACCATAGTGCGGTTGGGAGTATGAACATGATTAGATTAATATCCAGTATTCGAGAATGGATAATAAGTCGTAGGCGTGTGCATAAACCTTTAACCGTCCTGGTGGTGTAATGGTTAAGGTGGCAAAAATATGTGTGTGATAACCCGGGTTCGAATCCCGGTGGATCATATATACTTTAATTAATTTCATTGGGGGTGTGGTGGTGAGATTAATAAAAATAATATTATTAGTAGGTTTAGGGATATTTCTTCGAGAGGCCGGTCTATATGATCTGTGCCCCATGAATATTCTTTCCTCTCACTTAAACAGTAGGCTACCATAGTGCGGTTGGGAGTATGAACATGATTAGATTAATATCCAGTATTCGAGAATGGATAATAAGTCGTAGGCGTGTGCATAAACCTTTAACCGTCCTGGTGGTGTAATGGTTAAGGTGGCAAAAATATGTGTGTGATAACCCGGGTTCGAATCCCGGTGGATCATATATACAGTACTTTAATTAATTTCATTGGGGGTGTGGTGGTGAGATTAATAAAAATAATATTATTAGTAGGTTTAGGGATATTTCTTCGAGAGGCCGGTCTATATGATCTGTGCCCCATGAATATTCTTTCCTCTCACTTAAACAGTAGGCTACCATAGTGCGGTTGGGAGTATGAACATGATTAGATTAATATCCAGTATTCGAGAATGGATAATAAGTCGTAGGCGTGTGCATAAACCTTTAACCGTCCTGGTGGTGTAATGGTTAAGGTGGCAAAAATATGTGTGTGATAACCCGGGTTCGAATCCCGGTGGATCATATATACTTTAATTAATTTCATTGGGGGTGTGGTGGTGAGATTAATAAAAATAATATTATTAGTAGGTTTAGGGATATTTCTTCGAGAGGCCGGTCTATATGATCTGTGCCCCATGAATATTCTTTCCTCTCACTTAAACAGTAGGCTACCATAGTGCGGTTGGGAGTATGAACATGATTAGATTAATATCCAGTATTCGAGAATGGATAATAAGTCGTAGGCGTGTGCATAAACCTTTAACCGTCCTGGTGGTGTAATGGTTAAGGTGGCAAAAATATGTGTGTGATAACCCGGGTTCGAATCCTGGTGGATCATATATACTTTAATTAATTTCATTGGGGGTGTGGTGGTGAGATTAATAAAAATAATATTATGTATATGGCAAGTCAGAGCCTGTACGACTTCGACGGAGCTAAGTAGCCTGTAGTACACCCTTGTGCATATTTTCCTTTGCGAGCTTAGCAGTATACAAGCGAAGGGCTTTTGCCTACTCTTGCTTGTATACTTGCTAACTCATTTTTGTTTACCGTTGAGGAGCGCCAGGGTAAGACCAGATACTTGAGATCTGGAATTACCAAGAGCCTCCTAGTCACTTAACGTAAGATAAGGAAAATCTGTTCAGGGGAGACAGTAGGCTGCGAGCATGCTTGAGCTCTGCCTAGGCTCCCTGTACCTTTATGCTGCTGCTAGACTTTATTAGTAAGAAAGACAGCATTTTGTTCATTAACTTTAACTGCGTATGCTTTAGCAATTATTCACGTATTGTTTCAGCCTAGATTGATGCATAGTGCACAACCCAGTATGGCTGTTACTTTGGCTAAGGAAGAACTGTTTTTGAGTTGCTGTTGTTAGTGCTGTCACAGAGTCGTTGCACTCTCTTGTTTCCATATATATGTATCCTACTTTTTGGTGTATTTAAGATACACGCTTTGGTGTCCTGCCCCCTTGCATTATAAGCTTTAGTTGTAACATTAAATCAGAGAGGGATAATAGAAGCAATAGAAAAATATACATGTATGATAGAGCAGATTATGAGCTGCTGAGACGGTGTTTGGACATTGACTGGGGGGAATACTTGAACGGTGAAGACGCTGAAGGAATGTGGAGGAAAGTTAGAGTCAAACTGGAGAATGCTGTATCCAAAAGTGTACCAGTAAGGGAATATAAGGATAAAACAAAATTGAGGAAAAGAACTAACCCAGAATTGCCAATGAAAAGAAAGCTTTGGATATTGATTAGAAGAAAGAAACGATTGTGGGAAAGATTAAAATTGTTAAAAAAGAACAGGGGGTCTAGTATAGAGGCTAAGGAAGTGGATCTGGAACGCAGACAAATAAACAATAAAATAAGGTGGGAAACAAGGAGGGGGTGAAGGAGAGATAGCTAGAAATGTGAAGGATAATCCAAAAATATTCTGGAAGTACATTCAGGAAAAGTTAACAAGAAGAGTAGGGATCCCAGAGCTGGTAGGGGGGTTGAATGATGGGAGTAGAGCGGAGACTGATAATGAGAAAGCAGAGGTGCTGGGGAAATACTTTGGGGGGGGTACTAACAGTGGAGTCGGAGGATGCAGTGCCTACTATTCCCATCAAACAGGCACCGGCACTAGAACTAATAGAGTTTTCCCATGCTAGAATAAGAAGGGCTATAGAAAAAATGAACAGAAGTAAGTCACCGGGACCGGATGGGATACACCCAAGAATTATAAAGGAAGGAGGGGAGATGTTAGTAGAACCATTGAAAATGTTATTTGAGGTATCGTTTAATACAGGACAAATCCCGATGGACTGGAGAGAGGCGAACATAACAGCTATATTTAAGAAGGGAAAGAGAAATGACCGAGGGAATTATAGACCAGTCAGTTTGACAAGTGTTGTGTGTAAACTAATGGAAACAGTAATTAGAGAAGGAATAATGGATCATATGAAGTCAAACCAACTTTTCAGTGGGAGACAGTTCGGATTCTTGCCGGGGAGGTCGACGGTACTACAGCTAATTAAGGTGGTAGATGATTGGATGCAAATTCTAGAAGATGGTGATGTAATAGACGTGGTATATTGCGATTTTATGAAGGCCTTTGATAAGGTCCCACATAAAAGGTTAATAGAGAAAGTTAGAAGCTATAATATAGGGGAGACATGTGTGAAATGGATAGAAGCCTTCCTGAAAGATCGGAGACAGAGGGTACTGGTGAATGGAATAGGCTCGGGGTGGAGGGAAATTACAAGTGGGGTACCTCAGGGATCTGTGTTGGGACCACTGCTGTTCGTTATATTTATTAACGACTTGCCTGAAGTTATAACTAATGGAAGTGAGGTATACCTGTATGCGGATGACACTAAGCTGTATAGAAGAGTGAGGAGTAAGGAAGATATGGGTTTGCTTCAAGGAGATGTGGAGGGCATGAAGGGATGGTCTGAGCATTGGTTAATGCCTTTTCATCCAAAAAAATGCAAGTACATGCGGATTGGGACCAGCAAGATAGACAAGGTATGTATGAAGCGATGGAGGAAGTGAATGCAGAAAAGGATATAGGAGTAGTGATAGACAATAAGTTAAATTTCTCAGAACATTTAGCGGAAAAGATAAACAAAGCCAATAGAATTGTAGGGCTGATAAGGAGGACATTTGTGTCACTTGACGAAGAAATCTTCAGGAATCTCTATACAGCGCTGGTTAGGCCGCACCTGGAATATGCGAACCAGGTGTGGGCTCCATATATGGTAAAGGATATAGAAGCAGTGGAGAAAGTGCAGAGGAGAGCTAGCAAGCTGGTACCAACGTTGAAGAACGCGGGCTACGAGCAGAGGTTGAGGACACTGGGGCTTCCGACACTGGCATATAGGAGAAAGAGAGGGGATATGATAGAGACTTTTAAGATAGTGTCAGGAAAGTACGATGAGGATGTGTGTGAAGGTATCTTCTTGATGCGGGAGGGAACAAGAATGAGAGGACACTCTAAGAAAATTTACAAAGAAAGAAATAGGCTTGAGAAGGCAAAGAACTTATTTTGTGATAGAGTGGTAAATGAGTGGAACGCATTGCCCCAGTATGTACAGTAAACTTCCGTTAATCCGAAGGGCAGCGGACCGGCCCTCGTTCGGATTAGTGGATTTTTCGGATTATCGGACTTTACCCCTATGAACCTGTGTATGATGAAAACATCGAGACATTAGGCCACCCAAATGACACAATGGTGCACACACACATATCATATGTTCATGAAATCACTTCAAAAGTTTACCATTGTCATTGTAGCCTATTACCTACTTCAAAACATTCAGATTAATGGTCAAAGGAATCTGCTGATATAAACGTCTTCTTCTTCTTCCGTCAACTAGCGAGTTTGTCTTGCTCTTTAAGATCAGATGTGGTTCGGGAAGTAATGCCTTAACAACGGCACCTCCCTGAGAAGTTCTTGTAATTTTCCTTTTGTGATGTGCTCTGTTATATTATATTGTATTGAAAGCACCCTTGTCTTGTTGTCTTGAAAGCACCCTTGGGACGCTCCGATCACTGAACTATAAATAGTAGCGTATCGGAACGTCCAAAGGTGCGTTTTCAAGCTCAAGGCTAATACATCCAAAGGTGCATTTTCAAGCTCAAGACTGAATGAGCTTGCAGAAAATGCGGTGCAAGCCAGTAGCGCATCGGAGCGTCCCAAGGATGCGTTCAAGAGCAAAACAAACGCTCTAGCAGACGATGTGGAAGAAGAAGAAGAAGAAGAAGATGTTAACGTTTATATCAGTAGCTTCCTTTGACCATTAATCTGAATGTTTTGAAGTAGGTAATAGGCTACAATGACAATGGTAAACTTTTAAAGTGAATTCATGAACATATGATATGTGTGTGCTCCATTATGTGTCATTTGAGTGGCCTAATGCCTCAAAAAGGGGACTTTGGGACTTCTTGAAATTCGGACCATTGGGAGAATTCGGATTTGGCCTCAAATTGAAAAATTCGGACTATTGGGAGATTCGAATCATCGGTCGTCGGATTAACGGACTTTTACTGTAGTCGATTCCGAATCAATAAGGGAGTTTGAAAGTAATCTTGATAAAGCATGGGGAAGACAAGATTTGAAGTTTGATTATAAAACAAAAATACAGAATAGTAAAAATGTTGCGTCTGCTACCGCCGCCGCCAATACCGTGAACGACCGCAGCAGTGCAAGTACTGGTACTGAGCTGGATACACAGGCATAGTTTGCCTTTTTCCAGAGGATCTACTGTAAGAAACTGTAAGAATTATTCCAGTTCTATATTCGACGAGCATCTTAGAGCATCAGACGTTTTCAGAAGATTCCATATCTGTTTGATGTAGGACTAGACTTCAAGTGTTTTCATAGAGCATTGAAGAGTTTTAGTGTTGAGTTCAGACTCACCCTAAAGATAACGTAAGCATATAATCTTTTATTAAATCTTGTCATAGTTTATTTAACCCTCCGACCCCGGCTAGGGAATATCGTGACTGTACTTTGTGTCCGGGGGTTTTCAGGAATTTTGGTCCCTGTTGATTCACATGTTACTCCTGAAATACATTACACAAAGTTATAAAAAAAACAGAAAAATGTAGCACAAACCTTCATGTGTAGAATGCCGTTGAGTAGAGGTCTCTAGCCCAAGTGATTGCATAATGGTGAGCGCGGGAAGTGGAGTGATTTTTATGCGTGAAAATCATCCCGCGTTCGGATGCGTCGCCTTTGCCCAGGCCCCGGCTCGGCTAACCTACTGTTTTCTTAGCCACTCGTCGCGCAAAACCTTTTACCTCCCGGAGGTGATTTTATGTATTGATAGTGATGTTATTATAGTTATTTGGAGTCCAATTATATAAAATATGTTTATTAGGCTATGATTGTAACAAATATTTCACATTTTCACTCGATACCGTAGTTTTTATGAGTAATTGAGGTAGGTTATTGTTATATTAGGCACTGATTATTCGTTATCACAGGTGTTTATTATACTTTGGCCATCTAATATTATGTCATGTGTCACTTTCACTTAGTTATATGCTTTGTAAACGTTTTATATACAATTTATTGTGTCTTTTTTCACTTATTTATATATGTTTTCATAATACATGATTTTTTTATCACAATACACCTGTACATTGTTTTATTTCCACTTGTTGCCTATATACATACATATTGTCAGTCTTTGGTACTTTCACTATGATTATTAGTTAGTACTCCTGCTTGCTGTGGTATTCAGCAAAGCACGGTATAGTACATAGTGACACCTGGCACTCCACACACTGCATGGTGGTCTTTTTGTGCTTCCTCGGCCTCACCTGGCTGTTCCAGCAGACATGGCACCGCCTTCTGCTAATGGTGACTCCATCTCGTTCCAGAGGCAGGTAACAGAGCTTGTGCACATTTAGATACTGTGCACACTGCAGGCGGTCCTGAACGGGGCGCCCAGGTTGTGCCACTGCCCTCTGTGGAGCTAGAGCGGGGGCAGCACGCCCACGAACTTTGGCGGCGCGCACCCTAGGGCGGCCAGGAGCGCGACGGCGCCCAGGCCCAGCCCGGCGGCCAGCCCGGCGGCCAGGGCGGCCAGGAGCACGACGGCCCTGGGCAAAGCGTCTGGGTTGAGGGTCGTCGATGTCCATAAAGTCGTCGTCATCGTCGTTGTCGTCAGAGCCGTCATCTTGCCCTGACGGTGGACCCAGGTAATCATGGCCAGAGTCATCTGTGAGGTGCCCTTCTTCTTCAGAGCCCCCCTCATAATCTCGCGGGGAACGAATGATGCGTGGGCGGCGTGTAGGTCGGCGAGGTGGGGAAGGAGTGGGTAAATAGGCCGAAAGTGGGGGGTCCTCAACCCTAGGGAGTGCTGGTGGTGGTGGGGAAGAATGGCGGGAGCCTGGGGCAACTTGGGTGGCGTGGGTAGATAAGGAAGACAATGGCGGGTCAACCTCAGCCTCCCGCTCAGCCTCACTATCATCACTTTCATGGTCATGGTCAAATCCACTAAAAAAGGCGTATCTTTCATGGATTTCGTCTAGATCGTCAAAATCTTCACTATAGTGAGACTGATAAGACTCGGAGCTATCACTACCCAACTCATCAACACTATTTTGGCCTTCACCACGTTCATAACTCCTCAAAGCTATCTCAATACCTCCGGGAGTCAACGCATCTTGTACGTGCCTTTGCGTTAGGGCGCGACGAACATGGGCAGGCGTCGAAGGGAGCGTAGAATCGGACACAAGGGAATAACTTTTTGGGCTAGTATCCATGTTGGCGGCAGGGTAGAGACTGTTTTGGTGGCGTACATGCTGTCTGGTGGCGTCGCCTAGCGACGCCTGGTGACCACGGAGCGAAATTTTTACGCGCGCCATTCGAAAAGCACTCACGCAAGCAATGGTACAGTGGTGTACCACCCGGGTTCCTCGGGCCAAAAAAAAATGGTACACACGTGTACCACCCGGGGTCGAAGGGTTAAGCATTGTTATTACTTGAGAGCTTTTTATTAACGTAATTACTCTTGTTGTGAGTAGGCTTTGCCGTCACCGGAAAGCCTTTGTAGAAGTACACTTAACCCAGTTAATTGATACCCCGTTATCCAGTAGATTAACTCTGGAGGGTTTAAGTGTTTTGTTCACCGGCTTAATAGTTCGAGGGTTTGGAATTAGCGTACCGTTGTTGCAGATCTAGCCTATCTTGTAGTCCAATATTAAGTGCCCTTGTTTATTTCGTTGTGCCGGTCGTAACACCTGCACCTGCTCTATCTGCAAACCACAATAGCCTGAACAGTGCTACAAGACAGTACCATACCAAGACTCTACTGTACATTATAGGTGTACAGTACAGTACAAGTAAAACCTTTACCTTTTACACAGGAAATACCAGGGTCAGTGTAATTACCCTTGAATATATATCTGGTAACAAAAGTCAAAACAATTTAGAATTGGGTGAAAAACAGTAGCCATTATTGGTAGCTAAAAGTAAAATACATCCCCCCCCCCCCCCCCCCAACACACACACACAAATTCAGTGGGAGTACCATTATTTTGTAGCGGAAAAGGTCGCAAGTCCATAAAAAAAACTAACAAAATAAACCATACCCATTATAGGTTTGACTCCTGCAAGGAGATAAAGAAAACCTAATATTTAGTAGTGGCCCCGTAATCATTGACAATTATGCCTATTACATAAGGCACCCTCTTCAAACACTCATCCACCGTAGTTTTGAATCTACCGCGCAGAGCATAAAAAATTTGAGGAGCCTTCATCATGAGCGCACGCAACCTCACTCATGGTTCAGTCATTATGAAATTGGGTTCTCGCTACGAAAAAACTTTGTAACAAATAAAAAACAAAAAGAAAATAAGAATAACTATTCAATAAGCTTTCCATATAATCGTGGATGTACTTGTGTGGATCTTTGACCAGACGCTGACTCAGGCGTCATATATGACACTGACATATCAAGTAAACCAAAATCCTTAATACATCAACGAATGGGAAGGGGATGGTCGGGAGGGCCCCAGTCGTCAATGATTACGGGGCCACTACTAAATATTAGGTTTTCTTTATCTTCTTGCAGGAGTCAAACCTATAATTTATTAGTGGCCCCTCCATCATTGACGATTATGCCTGATATCTAAGACTGGAGGGGGACATTCATAATCATATCATAACTCTAGCAAAGGCAGATAATCAAACAACCACATAGTATTCTTACTTTGTAAAAAAGATATATATTTGGCGCATAAACTTTATACAGCACAACTTATACAAAAAGGGGTACAAGCAGGAGCGTGCTTCAAAGAAGCCTGCTTGATAAAAAAGGGTGTTAACTCTGAGATTCTGAGAACAGATCCGCCAGTTAACAAGGCACCCCACTTAAATTAAGTGGTGAAAAATAAAACTTATAAGTTTACATGTGCACATATAAACCCCATAAAATTAGTGGATATATCCTGCAAAATATAACCAATGCTTAAATTAGATTGCTTCTCAGCCCAAAAACTACTTACAACAACACTGTTGTTTGCACTAAAATTATCACAACACCCATAAACAGTATCACAGCTCTCATATTCTGGCGGAGTCTAGGGTGTCCTATGTTACACTGACTGCACCCCCCCCCCCCCCTTTTCTTGAAATTAAACAATAAGTGACTTAGGGGCCACCTAGACCCTTTGCCTTAAAGCTATACATGGCAAGGAAGGTTGTCTAGAGCTACTGAGAGGTAACGAGTCAAAAACGTATGATCAGAGGCCCACAACTGTGTGGACGTAATATCTTCAACAGAAAAATTCTTAAGGAAACGTAACGAAGCCGCCCACTTGCGTAAATCGTGGGCCCTACCCACAACGCCGGGATTACTCTCTTTAACCCTTGTCTAGCGGGGTGTTTTGGGCTCATTTGGGCATATTCAGGCCCTCCTGCATGATAAATCAAGCATCTGCATGAAAAACAAAAATATTTAGCAAAAAACTAGGCACTAAAAGCTTCAAAATGAGACCAGAACGAGCTACGTAGCACTCGTGGTTCTCTTGCAGTGGTGCCACGAACATGGAAGTTTAGCATATATTGGTATATTTTTCCCAGCTATGCTCACTACTGGCTACACTGCCGGCCTCTCGAGAACACAGGGAACATGAGTTAATGGGCGGCGGTAAGCCCTGGGAGTCGGCTGTCTGGCCCGCTGCTCTCCCGGCCATTTGCACTCGATTTTAACCCTTTAAAAGCCTTAACCCCTTCTTTACCGCATATCCAAAACGTGTACTACCGTACTCGCAAAAAAGTTTGGCTGAAGAACCGTGACTCGGTCTCGTGTACTATGGTACACGGGACCCTAATAGGAGTCATTGAGGCTTCATATTTTGCGGTTTGGGTGCTATTATGATCCCCATGTGTTGGCAAATGGCATCTATGCCAATTATGCCACACATCATTGTCATGCCCCTGTCATGGGGCATAGAGTTATGCCAATGACTCAAATATTTGTTTTAGGTCATTGTACCCTATATAGTTTAGTGTTTGTACATATAATATCCTATATTATGTGATATAATATAACATGGAAATAACTAACATGGCAATGGGGGGTCTGGTTGCCAGTCACGTGGCCTTGGCTTGAGCCATGAGGGTGGGGAGGGAGGGAGTGACGGAGTCAGTGTATCTCCGACAGGCGTCCGTGAGGGTGCCACAGGATTATTACCAGTGCCATGGCGTCCTTACCTAGTGAATCCGACCAGGAAATGGACCTGTACAGTGACTTAGATGTATCAGATGACAATGAGGAACACTCAGACATCTCCATTAGTGACGAGGATGAAGATTATTTACCCGAGAATGACAGTGATGTTAGCGGTAGTGAGGAAAGCGAAACTGATGATGATATCTCCCCACCATTGTCCCCCACCCCCACTGCCGCCGGCTGGCCCTCCCGCATTTCATCTCCTGGCAGATCCCTTTGCCGACCAGCGGCCCACCAATTTACCACAGGTTATTGAAGATTTTGAAGATGTGCATCCAGCTATTATTCAACAACATGAGGCAGAGGAAATGACTGCCTTGGATTGCTTTGAACTATTTATTTCGAAGGACATTGTGAATACTTTATGCCTGTGGACCAATGAGAGGGCTAATAAGTTCTTCAGGGAGAACCCTACCAAGAATAGAAAAAGATTTATGGGAAGGAAGTGGGTAGACGTGAAGGAAGATGAGATGTATGTGTTTATTTGCCTTCAATTATTGATGGGGGTAACCAAATTGCCCAAGATATCAGATTACTGGAGCACCTCCATAATGTGTAGAGGCCCTCCTGTGTACCACTCCTCCATCATGAGTAGGAACAGGTTCTCTCAAATCATGAGGTTCATTAGATACTCACACCCAGATGATGCACAGCCCAAGATGCCCATGATCAGGATTGGCAGTTTTTTTTCATTGTTGCAAGAAAAAACTACCTTGTATTTCTCTGCTGGAAGCAATTTCGCAGTTGATGAAGCTCTCATACTTTTCAAAGGCAGATTACACTTCAGACAATATATAAAAACTAAGAGAAAACGCTTTGGGTTGAAGCTGTTTGCACTTTGCCCAAGTTCACCCAGTGCCAGGGGGTATACATGGAACTTTTGCCTGTACACACCCCGCCTCTATGACAGGATGTTGGATGACCCTGAACTACAGCCCCTCTCGAAGTCAGAGCGAGTACCTGTGTTTCTGATGTTGGACCTCATGAAGAAGGGAAGGCATGTCATCCTTGATAACTGGTATTCTTCCCTCCACCTTGCTGAGTACCTGTTGGCCCGGGACACTTTGACTACAGGCACAATTCGTGCAAATCGAGGTGTACCCAAGACTGTGAGGGATGAAAAACTTAAAAAAGGGCAAACCTTGTTCGCCAGAAAAGATGAGATTCTGCTGGTCAAGTTTCATGACACGAAGGAAGTGAATGTCATCACCACCAAATATGAGGCAGGTTTCGTGGAACGTACTCGCCATGTGAGGGGGGGTAAGGAGGAATTTATCAAGAAACCAGTACCAATCCAGCGCTACAACGAACAGATGGATTCAGTTGACTTGGTGGACCAACTTTTGGAGCCAACTGACCCCACCAGGAAGTCGTATGCATGGTTCAAGAAGATCGGCCTACACATGATCTGCAGAATGTTGCTCAATTCCCGTACGATCTACATGAATCTTCGCCAATATACCAAGTGGATGGAATATGGAGATTACATAAAACTTGTCACCCATGAACTTCTCTCCAAGTACTCTCTCGGCTATTGTGCTCTGTGTGTGGTGCAAAATGAGGAAAGATCGCCTAAAAAGAAAGAGAAGAAGAAGGCCAAGCAGGGAGGGGGGGCAACAAGGGGAAGGTGAAACTGGTATCTGCCATGGACTGCTTGTAATACCTGCCAATGACAACAAGAAAAGACCTCAAAAGCGTTGCCGAGTGTGTTCCAAAGAGGGTAGGGCAAAATTCAGTAGGAAATATTGCCCTGCCTGCCCTCAGCAGCCTGGTCTGTGCTCGGTGGAGCACTATCAGGCTTGGCACTCCCAGTAGCACTCTGACACTCATGGTGCACCAGCCTCGGAGTGCACCACCTCACCTGCCGCGGTGCGCCTACCTTTGATCGCACCGCCGCGCCTACCTTTCATCGCACCGCCCTACTTCACCTACTTTCTACCTGTACCTACCTCATTGTCAATGGATCTCATCCACACTTACAAGGTGAGTAATACAATCATTATTGTCTTCATTATAAATGTGTTTATGTCTCCAGCCATTATATTTATCTGTATAGTAAAGGATTAGTAAAGCAATTTGTTACGCATGTAATATTATATGTAAATTATTTTAACATATGATACACACATCTCATGGTCAATATCTACATGACAACATAAAAAAATAAGAAATATAGCCAAAATTAACGATGTAATGATAAAACATAAACTACCCCACGAACGAGCGGGAGCGCGGGAAAATTCGGTTTGGGAAGGGGAGGGTAGGACTCGCGCGGGTATGGTCCTGCGGTAAAGAAGGGGTTAATAATGCTCCTAACTTGCTGCAAATTGGTGCACGACTTAAGTCGAGCGCCGCTCTTTAAGGGTTAATGACCTCGACCAAGAGAGAAGCCAGTCTACGTTTCATCAAGCGTTTACCCGTACTTGCTACCCATAAAGCACCGTGGTGATTTAGAGGTGCCACTCTCAAATATTTGGTTAGAGCTTGCACTGGACATAAATTATGGTGCACCTTTCCCCTTTTCAACGCCGGCACCGTGAACTCTGAAAACACGTGTTCACTGTGCTCATTCTTGGCTATGAACCCTGGGGAAGGTGCAATGTGAATACACTCATTAAGCCTACCAAACCTGAGGCAATTAGGTGTGTTGCTCATCGCTGCCAGCTCAGACACTCTGTTCCTGGTAGCCAAGGCCATAAGGAATACTGCCCTTTTTAAAAGTAATGTAAAATCTGCAGTATTTTGGTACAGACGGGAATGAAGTAAAGACAATGCCTTGTCCAGAGACCAGGTAGGCATGAGCTGAAGGAGTTTAAAACATACCCTCATAAAACCTTTTTCCTCCGCAACTGGTATGGAGAGACCGGTAAGGTCCAAAAACGGTATCCTAATCGCTGTTAAGTGATTTTTTAACGTTACTACAGATAAACGTTTCTGCTCGAACAGATAATTTAAATAATTAAAAACCAAAGCCACCGAGGGCACAGTTTGTTCTGTTCTAAGAATCCAAGAAGTAAAGGCTTGCCAATGCGATTGATACTGTCGCTTAGTAGACTGGGTATATTGATTCATGAATTTATTGGTCACGTCTCTACCATATGGTGCTAGCCATTTGGCCTCCTGAATGTCCATAATGTCAGCGAGGTCTTTAGGTTGCCAATTGTGTCTAAGTGGAAAAACCCTACCGGGAGTGATACCGGGTCCGGGCACCACGTCTTCAATTGCTGGTACCACAACTGCGCCGGCCACAGGGGCGCGATTAGCGAGACTACGCCCCGATAATCCTGTAGTTTGTTTACTACGTGGCACGTTAGAGACGCATCTGGCGGCGGAAACAGATAAATGGAACTCCACCTGTTCCAGTCTGTCACCAGTGCATCTGGCCCGCCCGCCGGCGCTATCGTCCGGCGGGTGAGGTACAGTGGGTCTCCTCTGACGCAAACAAATCCACTTGTGGATGGTAAGGCTCCGCAATCATTTGGTCGAAAATGGTTTGCTTGAGCGCCCATTCTACTGTTGTGCTCTGTCTCCGAGACAGAGCGTCTGCCCAGACGTTTGCTACGCCTGGGAGATAAGATGCGTGAAGCTGAATGTCCAGCATGTTGGCTAGAATAAAAATCTTTTCTGACACGTTTAGCAACCCCCGAGATCTCGTCGACCCTTGTTTCTTAATACAGTGAACTGCATTCAGATTGTCCATTCTGAAGGCCACTGCCTTGCCCCGTAAAGTAGAGCCGTGAGCCTGAAGGAAATATAAGGGGACTAGTAATTCTTTGACATTGATGTGGGAGATTTCTAAATGGGACCAAAGCCCTTGACCCTGGTGCCCTTGGTTAGACTGAAAGCCCCAACCTATCGTTCCTGACGCATCCGTGTCTACCCATACCGTCGGCGGAGGAGAGGTCCATGACATGACTGAGTGTAATGTTTCCCTCTTCGCCCAGACCGCTAGCAAGTTGTGGATTAATTTTGGTATGGGCCATAATTTTTTCGCCGGCAATAGCGGAAAATATTTGTTGCCCTCCAATATTAAACGTTTGACTCTTAACCGGCCCAACTGTACCGTTAGTTGAATCCAGTTGAGAGAGCCGACCAGAGACTCCCAGATTCTCCGTGTCGTAGTCAGACTGTGAAGGAACAGAAACAATTTCCTGCGAAATCTGTTGCGATTGTCCACACTCTGACTCAGAGTGAGAGTAGCTGTGTCCCAGACCAGCCCTATCCACTGAACGGAACAAGGTTTGACTTTACCAGGTTGACCTTGAACCCTAGAGTTTTGACATGTTTTAATGTTATGTTGACATGATTTATGCATACTTGTTCCGTCTCTGCCACCACTAGCCAGTCGTCTAGATACCATAAAATCCTGATCCCTTGCCTTAACAAGGGCATCAGGGCTTGCCGGACTAATTTCGTGAATAAGCGAGGTGCTAGGTTCAATCCAAACGGCATCCTCTGAAAGACATATGTCTGATGCTTTATTCTTAACCCTCTCACCACGGAAGGGCTCTTGAACGCCCATAAAAAAGCATATAACAGGTACCCGGAAGGCCTCTTGAACGCCCAGTGGTTGAAAGCCTGTGAGCTTCGTGTGCGAGGCGTCGGTCCGACGCATGTAAACAACAGCCGGCTGGACCGACGCCCCGCATCTCCGGCCACAAGAAGGAGAGCGTCGCTTGTTCGTGTGTGCCTGTATGTTGTTGTTAAGTATCGAAAAGTGGTGTAAAGTGGCTGTTTTGGCCATAAAGTTATCTCCAATGAAATCATCATCACAGCTCAACCAGTTGACTTAGAGAGCTCTACTTAATGCCATTCTACAGGTAAATAACACAGCTACGCTTGGGGATGCGCGGGAATGCGGGAAGCAGTCTGATTAACGAATATACGGTAGCCTAGCCTAGACGTTTTTCGGCCAAAATACCCGGGTTTCGAGGAATATATATATATAATACATAGCCGGGGCTGGAGGGTTAAGGCCAGAAACCTTTGAAATCTTTTGTTGACCGAGACGTGCCAATACGCGTCCGTCAGGTCTAAAGAACACATCCATCCTCCCGGCGGAAGTGTTAGCCTGATCTGGTTTACTGTTAGCATCCTGAATGACATGTTGTGAATATGGAGGTTCAGATAAGACAGGTCTATGACTGGTCTCATCTGAACACTGTCCCTTTTGGGCACTAGAAATAGTTTGGATGTGAAAACTGGGTAATTTTGAGGAACCGGGATGATGACATTCTTGGCGATCATTTCCTGGACTAGTGACTCCACCTCTAATGAAACTAAATTTGCCTTTGTCGGCTGACGTAAACGAGGTCGCCGGAGCCACTGCCAGGTGATGCCCTTGCGTGCCACCATCCTCGCCCAAGTATTTACTGGCCATGCGCGGTGACACGTCCGGAACGACCCAGTTAGCAGACAAGGGTTCGCCGGCTGTACTACCCTCTGATCCACCCGCCGTGAGACCGGCCCTGGGAGTGAGAGAGACTTTAGTTTTTTGGTGGTGGTGGTGGTGGTGGATGCTTAGCCGACTGGCCGGCGTTGGCAGAAGACGGGCCCTGGCCCGGTCTGCTATAGTTTCGTCCTTTATGACCTGCAAACTTACCTTGTTTATACCTGTACTGACCTTGGGGGGGAAGCGGACTTAGGTATCTGAAAGGGCTTTGACCCACCCGGCTGAGCTTTTGCGACTGGCTTGGGTTTGGGAAAGTTAAAAGCAGGTTTCTTAGAAGGGGTGGGACTGTGCTTAAAGGCCTGAGCCATATTGAAAACAGTTCTCCACACATCAGGGGACATTAATGAGGGAGTTAGCACCGGCGACATGACCACCTGGTTCGCAATTCTGTCAGGAAGTTTCCTCACCAGGGACATCCTAAGATCCTGTCTCGCCCGCACCGCCTCGAGCAAGGCTGTGCGTATATCCCCCAATGACTGAATCGAAGTCTGAAGGAGTAATCGCCGAGATAGTTCAACCGATCTTCTGGCTTCCGCGTCCGCGATTGCCTGAGTGGATCATAACATAGATTTCGCCACCTGGTGCGTAACGATGCACTGGGAAAAAAGTCTATACGCCTTCCCCCGTAGCCTAAACTCCCGGTCTAGGTGAGCTGGTGAAGGCGTAGCGAAAGGATTTTAAGTTCGCAGAGATTGATTTTGGGGGCAGCTAAAAAAGCAAACAAAGCAGATGGAACTCCGCTGGCTGAAAAGACTGGCATAGAGAACCAAGAATGGCTGTTCTGAGTAATCTGGTGCGAAGATTTTGAGGTGAAGGTGGTCGCAAAGTTCTGAACCTCTACCTCCCATTCCACCCAAGGTCCTGGACCCAACTGCCCCACCTTCAACACTGGGTTAGCGGCTGTGTCTGTGACCGTTTGTAAATCTAATTCTGGAGTGAGAGCTGACAGTGCTTTTATATCATTAAAACCGTCATGCTTGGTCCAGTCAGAAAACAGTTTTGAAGCTGAGGCAGGGGGCAGTGCAGGCGTAGCTGTATACACAAAAAAGTCATGGTGATAATGGTTCGGAATGGCCTTAATATTAACATCAAGTACATTACCCGCAATATCCAAGGCTCGTAACTTTCTAGATTTATTTCCCTGGATTACCCACTCACGTGGCACTGGAAGTTCCCCCGACAAAGTGGGCTGCGCCGCCTCTGGCTTAGTTGGGATCATTTGAACCCATGAGTCATCTGGACCGTATAACAGGGGCATAGCTACCTTTCTTAACGGTGCTTTATCCAACGGGGGAGGATTCACATCCGTTACCACCCTTACATTAGAAGTAGTCAGTGCCGCCGAAGCAGGCCTAGCGACTATATTAGGTAATATAGAGGGGTGCGGAAACTTGGTCAAAGCAATAGAAGCGATCAGAGGCCAAACACTTGAACTTGTCATGGGAGCTCCCAGGTCCACTGTAGGAGTCTCCGGCTGTTGGCCAATTTTTTTTGTTAGAGCAGTAACTAACAACCTATCTATTTCCTCCGCCGTGACAAATTTAGCGGATGAAGAACTCAGAGGTGAATCATTCCTATTTTGCGAGTCGTCTAGAACTGAACCCGACTCTTGCACTTCCATGTCAGAGATTATAGACACCTCATCCTTGTCATCTGGCCCATCATGAGAGGGTTCCGCCGAAGCCGGAACCTCGTCTTGGTGCCAAGTTAAATCAGGAATGAATGAAGGGATCACAGCGTCCCGGTGGACGTCCGTCCGTACCTGTGGCTCCTGAACCAAACGTGGGCCGTCATGCCCTGGTTGGGAATACCGCCATACACCCAGGCCTTGGCCCGAACTCCCTTGGGAGTCAGATACACCATCAACCACTGAGCCCCCACTAGACTCTTCTAAAGGGCGATCACTGCCTACAGAACTCTCTAACTCTAAGTGTGTAATATCCATTGGTAACCTGTCCGCCGGCAACACCCCCACCACAGTCTCTGACTCCACTCCCGCCCCATCAGATTGGACACTAGATAAGTCGGGAGTAGAGGCAAAAAGCGAGGCACGAGGCTCCGGCGAACGCCGGGAGGCCTTTCGTTCCTTAGAATCTTTCCTGGAAGATTTGTGGCTGCGGTGTGACTTAGATCTTTCACTGCTCTTAGACTTTTCCGATCTTTCACTAGAGCTGTCCTTGGACTTTTCCTCTTTGCTCCTCTTTCTTGCTGGTGAAGAAGAATGACTAGGCGGCTGTTGTCTGAGGGGCGACCTGGACCTGGACTGCGCCCGTGACGTGGAGGCTGTCACCGGGGGCGTGGGTTCACGAGGTCTCTTAGAAGTTGTAGGGACCAGAGAAAGTGCTGTACCCTGCCCAGTCTCTGCCGACTTTCGTACAGTTACTCTAGAGGTACGTTTAATAGGGGGGTGCTCAATCAGTAATTTATCCCAAAAAATCACATTATCACATTGCAGCGCTTTATGAGCCACTGTGGTAGCATAACTTGCCAACTGGTGCCTGACCTCCCTCAAAGCGACCGCCGCGGATCTACTATTGTCCCGCAACACTTTGGCACTCAATTGAGTACAGAAGGTACAGTTCCCCGTTACCCACAAACCCCTTGAGCGATCTAAACATTTAACACATCTAATGCAAAGAGTGTGTGCAAAGATAGGGATACCTGAACAGGAGGGAGCAATACACAAGGCAAAAACAGGGTCTATGGTAGCCATGACAGAGACTCGTGGAAAACACGAACCCACCCCCGGTTTACTCCAGGTTCTCGAAAGTCTCGCCGGAACTCAGCCCTGGAAAAAAGAAAATTTCCAGGAATTAATGCTCATAAGGCTACACCAACATGTTCGAACATAAGTATTAGACAACCCGCCGGGTAACGAGATGTAATACACAACTATCACGGCTCGCTACGCGGAAGGTTCATATATAAAGATTTCAGAATATCTTAACTTGTCCAAACGATTTATGAATATCCTCTGACATAATATAAAGACCAGCATGGCTTTTTTATAAATGACGCAGTCTTCCTAGTGGTGTTTGTTAAGTTCTTACTGGAAAAAACCCTCAAAGACGCCGGCCCCCGTATTATCTCGCAGATCAAAAACTGGGAAACCTGTCTTAAATGCTAGATCTGGCTTCTCCCGAAGCGTTCTAGATCGCCGTATGTTGAATGGCGGCGATACGTATCGTATCCCTCGATTGTCTGGTTAACTACACTTGAATTATGCAAATCCGTTAATCCTACCCTCCCAAGGTGCAACCGCCGGGTGTGAATTTTAACGTTAACCCCAAAATTCCTATCCCCACTTCTTTGCAAAAGATCGCCGGGGAGGAAAGACCAATCAACAAACAGCCTAGTTTTACTGGCTTTGCAAAAACCGGGAAAAACTCAACTCAACAAGTGTCCGTATGAACACTTAGTTAAATGGGTAAAGCCATCCCGCCAGAAAACACAGTACGCCTGAACACAGGCCCCACCACAGAGACGCAGTCCTGGAGAGCCTCAGGCCACTACTCGCCAGGGAAAACAAGCCTTTTTCAATCACGCGTGATTAAAACTCGGCAACCAGCCGGGTTTTCATGGTGTAACCGAGAAAACCCGCCGGAAAAGGCAACCCACCCCGTTCAGATTCAATCTGAACGCACCAAATAGACCGTGGAATTAGCCAAGGCACAACTAACCCAGGACACACAAATAGTCCGTGGAATTAGCCAATACACAACTAATCCAGGACACATATATAGTCCGTGGAATTAGCCAATACACAACTAAACCAAGACACACATGACACAGTAGTACATATTTATAACATAAATCAATAACACTTGTACATGTGGCAAAGCTACGAGAGGCTGGCTAGGCCTAAGCAGACGGAAATACACAGTAAACATGTCGTAATATAAACAAAAAGCACTGAATTATATCACAACAGGAACCACTGTCAACACACCACTGTAGCAAAAACTTCCCGGCAAAGGGAAGAACTGACTCGGGACCCAGAAAAAACTTCACTAAGTGAAGAAAAATACGCTGGGAACGTCAGAGAATAAAAAGCTACCTCATCAGAAAGATAAAAGGCAGCAATAATAACGCGTAATGAAAGCCGCCTGCATCACAAAGCTAGCTAACCGTGAAAAAAGTTCACATGTCCACAACAGGACCACGAGGGTACACCCGAAATAGATGCCCCAAACACACGACCCAAAATACACTGCACTGCGGGCAACCCGCCCAGGACACTCCTGCTACGCATATCCTAACCTTACTCGATACATCCCGGAGTAAACAAATGAGAAAAAACTCACTAGGGACGCAACAAATGCGGAACTAGCGGAGCGTGGGGAGGCACGTCCGGGTCGGTTGAACGCAGAGTAGAGAAGGAAGAATGACGCCTGAGTCAGCGTCTGGTCAAAGATCCACACAAGTACATCCACGAGTATATGGAAAGCTTATGAATAGTTATTCTTATTTTCTTTTTGTTTTTTATTTGTTACGAAGTTTTTTCGTAGTGAGAACCCAATTTCATAATGACTGAACCATGAGTGAGGTTGCGTGTGCTCATGATGAAGGCTCCTCAAATTTTTTATGCTCTGCGCGGTAGATTCAAAACTACGGCGGATGAGTGTTTGAAGAGGGTGCCTTAAGTAATAGGCATAATCGTCAATGATGGAGGGGCCACTAATAAATATCCTTCTGTCTTCTTGATTCAAGTTTCACCCAGTATTCCTTCCCTGTTTAGCCCCTTCCTACCCTGCAAATCTGTATTACAAAAAGTAATTGATGTTGCTCTGACCACATCACTTGGAACTTCACAATAGCTCTACAAATAGGAATATGTGTAGTTTTTTTTCTTTTTAACTGTACTGTACAATATACAGTACATAGCTTTGGAAGATAAGAAGAAAGCGTATAGAGAGTGGTTGGGTAGTATAGGGAATGAAGATTTGGAGAGGCAGAAACGAGCGAGGTACGTGGAGAGAAAGAAAGTGGTGAAGAGAGTAGTGAAGGAAAGTAAGAGAAGAGTAGATGAGGAATTTGGAAGGAATCTGAGTGTAAAATGGAGGGAGTGTAAGAAACTGTTCTGGAAAGAAGTCAAGAAAGTTAGGGAAGGTAGCAAGGGAAACAGTAAGAGTGTGAAAGATAAGAATGGGAGAATGCTAGCCAAGAAGCAAGAGAGAGTCGAAAGATGGAGGGAGTACTTCAACGAGTTGCTAAATGTAAGGAATGAAGAGCCAGCAAACATAGTTGGATGGGGTATGGGAGGGAGAAGAGGAGGAGGTGGGGATCAGGAGGTCAGAAGTGTGGGAAGCCATGAAAAGAGTGAAGTTGGAGAAAGCACCAGGAACAGATGGAGTGTGTGGGGAAATGTTGAGGTATGGTGGTGAGATAGTGATCGAATGGGTATGGAAAATGTGCAAACTAGCATAGGAGAAGGGGAATGCACCCTATGACTGGAAGATTGGCATAATAGTCCCCCTATATTTTTTTTTTTTTTTTTTTTTCTATGTGATTGAGGGAGGCAAAAGGCATAACTGCCTATAGCGAGTGCCTCCCCCATAGTTGAAAGAGTGACAGGGCCAAAATCAAGGGACGTTTGAGCCAAAATGCCTGGACACACGGAGTTTGAAGCAATTTAAGTCATAGGAAGAGGGAAAGACTGATTCTGGGAGAGAGTTCCAGAGCTCAGATGTTGAGTAGAAGAAAGTTTGAGAGTAACGTTTCACTCTTGGGTTGGAGAGTTGCACAGAGTAGGGGTGGGATTGAGTTGCAAGACGGGTACCACGTGCCCTACGTAAAGGAGGTGGTATGCACTGGGATAGCTCTGAGGAACACTGATTATTATAGTAGCGATAGAATAGCGAGAGAGATGCAACATTGCGGCGGAGAGAGAGAGATTGCAGAGAGTTGGTGAGTGGACGGGAGTTAATGATACGAAAGGCCTTCCTTTCAACTTTGTCTAGGAGAGCGGTGTGAGAGGAACCTCCCCACACATGTGAACAATACTCAATACAAGGGCGCACTATGCCCCTGTACAGAGCAAGAAGCTGTGCAGGGGAAAAGAACCCCCTAAGGCGATTGAGCACACCCAGCTTCTGGGAGGCTGCCTTAGCAAGACTGGTAATATGGTCCTTCCAAATGAGAGCAGAAGAAAAAGAGACACCAAGAATATTGAGAGAAGATGAAGGGTTGATTTTTGTATTGTTGAAGAATAAGGGATAGTCCGCTGGGAGATCCTGACGGGTAGATAGATGGAGAAATTGGGTTTTGGAAGCATTAAAGTTAACAAGGTTTTCTCTGCCCCAATTGGAAATAGTATTTAGATCAGAATTTAAGAGTTCTATGGCTTCATTACGTTTGTCGTTGAGGGATTGCTGGCTGGGGCGTTCTGAAAAACTAATGGAGTAGTGTAAGGTTGAGTCGTCTGCGTATGAATGGATGGGAATTAAGGTACAGTTAAGGAGATCATTTATAAAAATTAGAAAGAGAATAGGAGATAGGACAGAGCCCTGAGGAACACCGGAGTTTATAGGGTGAGGAAGTGAACAATGGCCGTCCACAACCGCAGCTATGGAACGGCCGGAAAGGAAATTAGAGACAAAGGCACAGATGGAGGGATAGAAACCGAAGGAGGGTAGTTTAGAAATTAAAGATTTATGCCAGACTCTATCGAAGGCTTTCGATATGTCTAGTGCAATAGAAAAAGTCTCACCGAAGTCCCGAAAGGAGGATGACCAAGAGTTAGTAAGATATGAAAGAAGATCACCAGTAGAGCGACCCTTAAGGAAGCCATACTGGCGATCTGAGAGCAGATTATGAGAAGAGAAATGCTTAAGAAATTTGGAAGCAAGAATAGTTTCAAAAACTTTAGAAAGACAAGAGATAAGAGCAATTGGACGATAGTTGGAGGGTTGAGAGCGGTCACCCTTCTTTGGGACAGGTTGAATGTGAGCAAACTTCCAGCATGAAGGGAAGACGTTAGAGGATAGACAGAGACGAAAGAGTTTGCCTAGGCAGGGAGTCAGCACGGAAGCACAGTTTTTGAGAACAACAGGAGGAACACCGTCCGGACCGTACGCCTTATTAGTGTTAAGCCCAGAGAGGGTAGAAAGTACATCTTTAGAAGAGATTAGGATATTAGGCATAAGTAAGAGAGAGGAGGGCGGAGAGGGAGGAATAGCACCGGAATCATCCAAGGTGGAGTTTCTAGCAAAAGTTTGAGCGAAGAGTTTAGCTTTGTCAGAGGAAGAAGTGATGGTTGTGCCATCAGAGTGGGAAAGGGGAGGGAAAGACGAGGAAGAGAAATTGTTGGAGAGGTTTTTGGCTAGATGCCAGAAAGCTTGGGAAGAGCTAGAGTTGGATAGTTCAGTGCATTTATTATTGATGAAAGAGTGTTTGGCAAGTCGAAGAACAGATTTGGCTTGATTCCGGGCAGAAACATATGAAGAATGAGAGTCTTGAGTTTTAAGGCGTCGGTACCGTTTGAATGCTTCCTCCTTATTGCGGACAGCAGTAGAACAGGCGTGAGTAAACCAAGATTTTTTAGCATTAGTCTGAGAGAAAGAGAATGGAATGTATGCTTCCATGCCCGATAGGATTACCTCGGTAATGCGTTCAGCACTCTCCGAGGGTCCCCGGCCATGGAAGCAGAAATCAGTCCATGGGAAATCAAAGAAGTACTGCCGAAGAGCCTCCCAGTCGGCAGCGCCAAAGTGCCACAAGCGCCGCCGGCTAGGAGGATCGGGTGGCTGTACTGGAGAGATAGGACAGGTGACAGAGATAAGTTTATGGTCGGAGGAGCCCAAAGGAGAGAAAAGATCGACAGTATAAGAAGAAGGGTTAGAAGTTAGAAACAGGTCAAGAATGTTGGGCCGATCTCCGATGCGATCCGGGATACGGGTGGGTTGCTGAACTAACTGCTCTAGGTCATTTAGGATAGAAAAGACGTAGGCTTGTTCACCAGGTGGATCAGTAGTGAGAGAGGAGGGCAAAGGGCAAAGGGGAAAGAGGAGTGTGTGGTAACCACCGAGGAATATGTCTTTTAAGCGTAGTAGGGAACGTGTACAGTAGGGTAGTGATTGAGAGAGTGAGAGTGAGAACGGAGAAATGGATAGGCGACGAGCAGGGAGGTTTTAGGAAGGGAAGAGGATGTGTAGATCAGATTTTTACCCTGAATTGTGTTGTGGAGAAATATCTGGAGAAGAAACAAAAGGTGTATGTTGCCTTTAAGGACTTGGAGAAGGCCTATGACAGAGTGGATAGGGAAGGCATGTGGAAAGTACTGAGAATATACGGAGTAGATGGCAAGTTGCTGAAAGCAGTGAAGAGCATGTATGAGGGTGCAAAGGCGGCAGTACGTGTGGAGAATGAGCAGAGCGAGTTCTTTGACCTGAGTGTTGGGTTGAAACAGGGGTGTATTTACCTATTTGTATTTACCTATTTGTAGTTTACAGGAATTGAGCAGCGCTCGTGTTGTCCTGTCTTAGTTACTTTATAATCAATCCATTTTACTTAGACAAGTATCGTAATGGATATTCCCAGTTCCCAGTATTTTGGACTAACATATCATAACTTATGTTGCCCTATTTCCATATTTACTTTTATCCAACCTAGATTTGAACATGTTAATGTTCCTCGCTCTCACCACCTCCTCCTCCAAGTTGTTCCAAGTCTCTATACTCCTATATGGGAAGCTGAATTTCTTTGTGTCCTTACGACATCTGCCCTTCCTCAGCTTAAACTCGTGCCCTCTTGTCCTTCCATTATCCCTCACGAATAGATCTTCCCTATCTATTCTATCTATCTATATGCTCAGGCCCAATCCCCATTTTGGGGGTAGCCGACTCAAGACAGAGCAAGAACAGGGAAAACACAAAAACATCATAAAACAAAAAATAAACACAGATAAAAAACACAAACTCTCACACATCCAGGTCACCCAGGAGAAGACCCAGAGACAAGGGTTACCAAGGTCGCTCCAGCACTCCCCCGGCCCCTGACCACCCGGAGAGGTTCCGATCTCGGCTCCCTATCTACTCGTTCCAAACTTTTTACTCCCTTGAACATCGTTATTAAGTCGCCTCGTTCCCTTCTCTCTTTCAAGGTAGGCAGTTGTAGTGTCTTAAGTCTTTCCTCATATGTCAACTCCTTCAATCTTGGGATCATCTTCGTTGCTATCCTTTGGACTTTCTCTAATTTGTTTATATGTTTTTTCAAATGTGGTGACCATATCACTGCTGCATATTCTAATCTTGGTCTTATCATAGTCATTATCAATTTTCTTAACATTTCTTCATCCAAATAGTTAAATGCCACTCTCATATTGGTTATTATTCCATATGCTCCTCCAATGATCATGTTAATATGCTTCTCCGGGGATAGATCATCTTGTATTATCACTCCAAGGTCCTTCTCATGCCGTGTTTTGCCGATTATTTCAGTTCCTAATTTGTACACCCAGCTTGGCCTTATCTCACTTGTTCCCACTTCCAAAACATGACACTTTTCTGCATTGAAACTCATTTTCCAGGTTTGGCTCCATCTGTGCAACTCATCTAGGTCCTTTTGAAGATCCTGACAACTTTCTATACAGGTGACATTCTTCATGATCTTAGCGTCATCCGCAAACATATTCATATGACTATTCAAGTTTTCTGGCATGTCGTTTACATAAAGTAGGAACATTATCGGACCCAACACTGATCCCTGTGGTACTCCGCTCGTCACACTCCTCCACTGTGAATATTCGTCTCTTATCGTGGTCCTCATTTCTCTTCCTATTAAAAAGTTTTCCATCCATTTTAACATCCTACCATGTACACCTCCAACAACCTGCAATTTCCACAATAACCTTTTGTGAGGCACCCTGTCAAAGGCCTTTTTCAGGTCCAGGTAAACACAGTCAACCCATCCCTCTCTCTCCTGTGTAACATCTACAACTCTGCTATAAAAGCTTAATAAATTAGATACACAAGATCTCCCATCCCTGAATCCAAATTGTTTCTCGCTAAGCACCCCCTGTCCCTCAATGAAGTGTGTCCACTTTTTCCTTATAATTTTCTCACAAATTTTACAAACAATGCTGGTGAGGGACACCGGTCTGTAGTTAAGCGGATTTTCTCTGTCTCCTCCTTTGTAAATTGGTACTATGTTAGCTCTCTTCCATTCCACTGGCAGGTCTCCCTCATTCAGTGAAGATTTGATGATTTCATAGATTGGTTCCACTAACTCTTCCGCACATTCTTTGAGGATCCATCCAGCCACTCCATCTGGTCCCATTGATTTCCTCACGTCCAAATCCTGCATCAATTTCAGCACTTCACTTTTTGTCACTTTCATTTCAGGCATCTGTGGTGTTCTCATTTCTCTATTAGGTTCTATAAACTCCTCCTCTTTTACAAACACTGACTGAAGCTTTTCATTCATAACTTCACACAATTCTTTATCTTTCTCATAGCTGTTTGTTCCAACTCTTAGTCTGACAATACCTTCTTTTGTTTTTATTTTTCCATTTACAAATCTATAAAATAGTTTTGGCTCATTTTTGCACTTCTCTACAATATTCCTTTCATATTTATATTGTTCCTCGCGTCGTATCTTTACGTATTCATTTCTTTTCTCCTTGTACTTATTCCAGTTATTTTCACTATGTCTCTTCCGTGCTATATTCCAGGCTCGGTTTCTTCTATCCTGTGCCTTACTACATCTTATATTGAACCATTCTTTTTCCTTCTTTACCCCTGATTGGAACCTTGGGACATATTTATGTATCCCTTCTTCATATACTTTCAGGAAAAGTCTATATTTGTCTTGAACCATTTCCAGGCTTTCTAGTTCCTTCCAATTTATACTTTGGAAATAATGTTTCAATGATTTAAAATCAGTTTTAGCATAATTGTATCTATTTATTTTATGTCCTTCCTTTCTCTCCTCATTTTCCCCCAAATCCATCTCCATTTCTAATATCTTGTGATCACTTTTTCCCAAGGGACAACGATAATTTATCTTTCTAACATCATGTGGATCACTGGTGAAGACTAGGTCCAGCCTGGATGGTTCATCCATCCCTCTGATTCGTGTGTTTTCTCTAACATGTTGTGTTAACATGTTTTCTGTTACTAGATTCAATAATTTACTGCCCCAAGATTCATTATTATTTCCCGCATCTAACCCTTCCCAATTGACTTCCTTACAATTGAAATCACCTGTTAATAATAATTTATTTCTCCTATTAAAAAGTATTTTTAGTGCATCTAGAGATTCCGTGATTAGTTGATCATATTTATCCCGCTTCCATGCTCTAGTTTGTGGTGGTATATAAGCCACTGCTATATCAGTTGCTTTGTTGTCCTTGTCTTTTATTGTCACTGCTATAATTTCTGATCTATTATTGCCTAGGTTAATCTCACTTGCTTCTATATTTCTGTCAGTCATTATTAACACTCCACCGCCCACTTTTCCTTCTCTATCTTTTCTCCACACATTGTACCCTTCCCATCCCAACACTCCCAATTCAGTACCACCTCTCAACTTTGTTTCTGCTAAGCACATAATATGTGGTTTATATTTCTCAATATAGTCATTCAATTCTAATTTCTTAGACAGCAAGCCATCCACATTACTATACATCAGCTTCATCTCCCCCCTTCTTACACCTTTCTTTTTTTCTCTTTCCCTAATATTCCCAGACTCTACTCCCCCCCGCTTCCACTCCACCTTCTCTCCCTTGCTCCCCCGTGCTCTCCACCTGCCCTGTTCCTCTCACTTGTTCCTGGTTTACACCAGTCTCTCCCTCCTGTCCTTCGGTACTGGTACTCGCTTCCCCTGTCCGACCGTTCATCCCTAAGTTCTCTGTTTGCCCCTCCGTCTTCCTCTGTGGGCTTTTGATGAACCATTTCCTCTTCTTCGTTCCTACCAGTCTCCAATAAAAAAAATCCACTTCTTGTTCTGTTCTTTTGGCATTCAATTCCTTCACCTCATCCCTCAAACTTTTCATTTTGTTTCTTTCATCTAAGTCCAAGTCTTTTTCGATGTAAATATGCTTCAGACAATCCTTATCTTTCAACCTCCATTTATTATTCATGATTTCCTCTACTATTCCTACTGTGCGAAACTGCACTTTCATTGGCCTAGACAAGCTAGACTCTTGTTTATATTTTCCAATTCTATGCATGTCTTCAATTTCATTCTCCCACTCTCTCACACCCTCGTCCACTACCTGTAGAATCTCCCTCACTCGGTCTCTCTCTATCCCACTTCTCTCCTCTCTCTTTACATTGTGTTTCTCCTTATCTCCTCTTATCACAATACATTTCCTTCTTCCAGCAGTCTCCCTCACTAGATTTTCCTTCTGTCTAATTACCTTAACTACATCCTTTTCAAAGTTACCTCCCTGCCTATGTATCTGTTGCTCCTTTACTATCTCCGAAAATTTCAAATTCCTTACCTCCTCGTTCTTTTGAAATTCATCCTTCTTTAATTCAACATCCTTCATATCTTTCTTCATCCTGTCCATTTCTTCCTGCATTTCGCTAATACAAACCCTTAACACGTAATTCTCATCCTTCAAAATACCAATTTGGTTTGCCATTCTTTTTTCTCTTCGTTCATAATCTAAGCTTTTTGTCTCCTGTTCCTCTAGCTTCCGCTCCAGTTTATTCAACCTCACCGCAAATGCAGATATTGCTACTCCCTCCTCTGAGAACCCTGAAATATCAAATACCTCATGATCACAATCATAAGGGTCTCTGGTTACCCTGCTTGGGGGCAGGCTGAGCCGGTTCCTCCCACCGCTGGCCATACTGCCAGCTGGCCTTTGTTTACACCTGTTCGGCTCCACAAGTTTCGGTGGGAATATCCATTACTTTTTCTTTCCTACTCAAATCAAACTCAACTCTCACCTGTTTTAACTAGGGAGTATATTCACTAATTGCATTTAAATTATAATTAATAAACAAAAGGACAACACATATGAACGCTACAAAAATACCAAACCACCAAACAGGCGCTGGCTGAATCAGCTGTCTCAAGCACGTCCGCCCTCCACCACGGTCTGACTGTGTGATGTCCCCGTGGTTGTTTACTGTATATATGGATGGAGTCATGAAAGAAATACTAGGAAGAGCAGTGGATGTTGGTGTATCGATGAAAAGGAAGGGAAATGAGTGGAAGCTGCCTATTTAATAGTGGCCCCTCCATCATTGACGATTATGCCTATTACATAAGGCACCCTCTTCAAACACTCATCCGCCGTAGTTTGAATCTACCGCGCAGAGCATTAAAAATTTGAGGAGCCTTCATCATGAGCGCACGCAACCTCACTCATGATGGTTCAGTCATTATGAATTGGGTTCTCACTACGAAAAAACTTTGTAAAAAATAAAAACAAAAACAAAATAAGAATAACTATTCAATAAGCTTTCCATAATATCGTGGATGTACTTGTGTGGATCTTTGACCAGACGCTGACTCAGGCGTCATTCTTCCTTCTCTGCTCTGCGCTCAACCGACCCGGACGTGCCTCCCCACGCTCCGCTGGTTCCGCATTTGTTGTGTCCCTAGTGAGTTTTTCCTCATTTGTTTACTCCGGGATGTATCGAGTAAGGTTAGGATATGCGTAGCAGGAGGGTCCTGGGCGGGTTGCCCGCAGTGCAGTGTATTTTGGGTCGTGTTTTGGGGGCATCTATTTCGGGTGTACCCTCGTGGTCCTGTTGTGGACATGTGAACTTTTTCACAGTTAGCTAGCTTTGTGATGCAGGCGGCTTTCATTACGCGTTATTATTGCTTCCTTTTATCTTTCTGATGAGGTAGCTTGTTTTTTCTGACGTTCCCAGCGTATTTTTCTTCACTTAGTGAAGTTTTTTCTGGGTCCCGAGTCAGTTCTTCCCTTTGTCGGAAGTATTTGCTACAGTGGTGTGTTGACGGTGGTTCCTGTTGTGATATAATTCAGTGCTTTTTGTTTATATTACGACATGTTTACTTTTATGTCCGTCTGCCTAGGCCTAGCCAGCCTCTCGTAGCTTTGCCACATGTACAAGTGTTATTGATTTATGTTATAAATATGTACTACTGTGTCATGTGTGTCCTGGTTTAGTTGTGTATTGGCTAATTCCACGGACTATTTATGTGTCCTGGGTTAGTTGTGTATTGGCTAATTTCACGGACTATTGTGTGGGCCCGGGGTTAGTTGTGCTTGGCTAACTCCACGGTCTTGTGATGCGTTCAAATGGTATCTGGACGGGGTGGGTTACCTTTTCCGGCGGGTTTTTCTCGGTTACACCATGAAAAACCCGGCTGGTTGCCGAGATTTAGCCACGCGTGGTTTTAAAAACAGGCTTGTGTTCCCCGGCGAGTGAGTGTTGAGGCTCTCCAGGACTGCGTCTCTGGTGGGGCCTGTGTCAGGCTCCCTATGATTCCCGGCGGGATGGCTGTACCCATCTAACAGTGTTCATGCGGACACGTGTTGTGTGTAGTTTTTTTCCAGTTTTGCAAAGCCAGTAAAAGCTAAGCTGTTGTTGTTTGGTTTTCCTCCCCGGCAATCTTTTACAAAGAAGTGGGGATAGGAACAATTGGGGTTAACGTTATAAACTTATATTCACACCCGGCGGGTGCACCTTGGAAGGGTGGGATTAACGAATTTGCAAAAAATTCAGTTTAGTTGACCAGACAATGGAGGGATGCATTTTGTATCGCCGCCTTCAACATACGGCGATTTAAGGCACAATTGGGGTTAACTTTTTGTAACTTTATTTTACACCCGGGTGCTCCCTGGAAGGGTGGAATAACGAATTTGCAATTCAGTATAGTTGACCAGACATTTGAGGGATACGTTTGTATCGCCGCCTTCAACATACGGCGATCTAAAAAACACTTCGGGAGAAGTCAGATCTCGTATTTTGTCAGGCTTCCCAGTTTTTGATCTGCGAGATAATACGGGGGCCGGCGTCTTTTTATTTATTTTTTTTCCCAATAATATCTTGAAACAAACACCACCGGGAAGACTAAATAAGTTATAAACGCCATGCTGGTCTTTATATCATGTCAGAGGGTATTCATAAATCTTTTGGACAGATTAAGATATTCTGAAATCTTTACTAAGGAACCCCACCGCGTAGCGAGCTGTAGTCGTTGTGTATTGCGTCTCGTTACCCGGCGGGTTATTTAACACTTGTGTGCGAACATGTTGGGTTAACCTTATGAGCATTAATTCCTGGAAATTTTCTTTTTTTCCAGAGCTGGGTCCCGGCGGGTCTATAGAGAACCTGGAGTAAGTTTCCCACCAGTCTCTGTCATGGCTACCTTTGCCCCTGTTTTTGCTTTGTGCATTACGCCCTCCTGTTCAGGTATCCCTATATTTGCACACACCCTTTGCATTAAATGTGTTAAATGTCTCGACCGCTCAAGGGGTCTGTGGGTGATGCGGAACTGTACCTTTTGCTCTCAATTAAGCCATAAAGTTTTGCAAGACAATGATAAGACCGCAGCGGTCGCTTTACGGGAGGTTAGGCAGCAGATGACCACTTATACTACCACAGTGGCTCATAAGTCACTTCAATGCGATAACGTAACTCTTTGGGATAAGTTACTAATTGAGCACCCCCCTATTAAACGTCCCTCTAGAGTAACTGTACGAAAGTCAGCAGAGACTGGACAGGGTATTACACTTTCTCCAGCCTCCGGCACATCTAAGAGACCGCGAGAACCTACGCCCCCGGTGGCAGCCTCCTCGTCACGGGCGCGGTCCAGGTCCAGGTCACCTCTTAGACAGCAGCCGCCTGGTCTCTCTTCTTCGCCGGCGAGTAAGAAGAGCAAGACAGAGGGATCCACAAGTAGCTATAGTGAGAAATCTACAAAGTCCAAAGGCAGTTCTAGGTCGCACCGTAGCCACAAGTCTTCTACGAAAGACTCGCATGAACGAAAGGCCTCCCGGCATTCACCGGAGTCTAGTGCCTCTCTTCATGCCTCTACTCCCGGCAAATCTAGTTTTCACTCTCATGGGGCTAGTGTGGTGTCAGCAACAAAAGACAATTAGTATTAGTATTCTAATTAGTATTCTAACCTTAGAATTGGAGAGTTCGGTGGACAGTGATCGTCCTCTAGCAGGGTCAAGTGGGGGCTCCATGGTTGAGGGAGTATCGGACTCCCAAGGGAGTGCAGGCCAAGGCCTGGGGGTATGGCGGTATTCTCGACCAGGGACTGAAAGCCCACGTCTGGCTCAAGATACACATTCAGTGGCTGATGTCCACCGGGACGCGGCGATCCCATCATCCATTCCAGACTTGACTTGGCAACACGACGGGATTCCGGCTTCGGCGGAATCCTCTCACGGGGAGCCAGATGACAAAGACGAGGTGTCTGTAATCTCGGACATGGAGGTGCAGGAGTCGGGTTCAGTTTTAGACGACGCACAGGATCGGAATGATTCACCTCTGAGTTCGTCATCAACTAAATTTGTCACGGCAGAAGAAATAGATGGGTTATTGGTTAATGCTCTAACAAAAAAATTTGGCCAACAGCCGGAGACTCCTACAGTAGACCTGGGAGCTTCCATGACAAGTTCCAATGTTTGGCCTCTGATTGCTTTTTTTTTTTTTTTTTTTTAAGAGACAATGAACGGAGGAAGGAAAAACACAGATAAAACAAAAAGGTCCATGTGCCTAAAGGCATCCTCCATTCATAAAATGGTTGTAACAACTGGATTTAAATATTTGTAGATTGTAAGTTTGTGGAAAGCAATTCGAGGGAAGTGAATTCCAAAGAGTAGTAGCTCTGGGGATAAATTAATTCTGATAAGCAGAAGTTCTGCATTGTGGAGGAGAAAGTGTAAATTCATGGGCGCTCTCAGCTGCTCTAGTTCTACGGGGAAAGATGTGGAGAGGCGGCACAATTGAAGCAAGTTCCTCGGAACAATTGCTGTGAAAATATCTGTAGAATAATGCAAGGGATGCAACGTTTCTTCGTATGGATAATGTAGGAAGGTCCTGTGTGATTGCAGGGTTATTGATTAATCTAATAGCTTTATTTTGAATTTTGTCCAACTGCCTCAATGCAACCACTCCACTTCCACCCCACAGAGGTGAACAGTAATCCATCTGAGAACGCACATGACTTTTATATATCACGGCCAACTGCTCGTCAGTGAAGAATTCTTGAACTCTGTACAGGAGTCCCAGTTTTTTAGAGGCATTCTTAGCAATGCTTCTAACATAATGTGTCCAGCTCAAGTTAGTAGTTAATGTTACACCGAGAATGTCAATACTAGGGGAAGTGGGAATATTTACATCATTAAAAAATATATGGGAGTCAGTGAGATTCTGTCGGTTAGAAAATTGAATGTACTTGGTTTTCTGTGCATTAAAGGAAACTAGATTCTTTTGTCCCCATCCATTAATTCTAGAAAGGTCCTGGTTCAGAGAAATTGCAGTGTTTATTTTTGAATTTATAAGATCGGGTTGGGTGAAAGAATTGGTAAATGTGAAGGAACTGTGGAGTGTTGAGTCATCTGCGTAGGAATGTATTGGATTATGAGTGGTAGATATGAGATCATTGATATGAATGAGGAACAGAATTGGGGCCAAAACTGATCCCTGGGGAACACCAGCATTTATTGAGTGAAATTGAGAATAAAGGCCATCTACCATTACACATATTTTTCTGTTATGAAGATAAGAAGAAATTAGTGGAACTAATGATGCAAGGCCGTAGTATGACATCTTCGACAATAAGGATTGATGCCAGACTCTATCAAATGCCTTTGATATATCCAGTGCTATTGTATGTGTTTCACCATGTTGGTCTGTAGCTTGGTTGATTTGATGCGTAAGAAGGCAAGGCATGTCTGCAGTTGATCGACATCGTCTAAAACCATATTGCCTATCACTGATTAATTTATTATTCTCAAGATGCTTAATTATGTGATTATTTAATATAATTTCAAAGACTTTACCAAGAGTGGAAGTTATAGCTATTGGTCTGTAGTTTGATGGATCTGAAGAGGCATCTTTTTTAGGAACTGGATGGATGTTTGCTTCTTTCCAGGGTACTGGGAAGTATGAGGTATGAGTTCACAGACGGAAAATTTTTGCCAATACAGGAGCGAGCACCAAGGAGCAATTCTTAAGTACTATTGGAGGAATTCCATTGCCTTATCTAAGATTCCTCACATGAGCAAGGGGGATGGGTAATGGTCTCTGGTAGACTAAAGAAAGCCAAGCGCTTGTGAATCCTCGAAGGAGGAGATACGGGCGCTATATAAGTAACCAGAAGATTATTATTAGTATTATTATTATAAAAACACTGTCAGCTCTCACTCCAGAATTAGATTTGCAAACTGTCACAGACACAGCCGCTAATCCAGCATTGAAGGTGGGGCAGTTGGGCCCGGGACCTTGGGTGGAATGGGAGACGGAGGCTCAGAACTTTGCTACCACCTTCACCTCAAAATCTTCCCACCAAATTCATCAGGACAGTCATTCTTGGTTCTCTATGCCAGTGTGTGCTGCTGGCGGTGTCCCATCTGCTTTGTTTGCTTTCTTAGCTGCCCCCAAAATCAATCTATGTGAACTCAAGGACCCTTTCACTACACCTTCCCAAACTCACCTAGACCGGGAATTTAGGCTACGGGGGAAAGCGTATAGACTTTTCTCCCAATACATTGTGACGCACCAGGTGGCGAAATCGATGCTACGATCCACTCAGACAATCGCAGACGCGGATGCCAGAAGATCGGTTGAACTATCTCGGCGATTGCTCCTTCAGATGTCGATTCAGTCGTTGGGTGATAATCCGCACAGCCTTGCTTGAGGCGGTACGAGCGAGACAAGATCTCAGAATGTCCCTGGTTAGGAAACTTCCTGATCGAATTGTGAATCAGGTGGTCATGTCACCAGTGCTTACTCCCTCTTTAATGTCCCGAGATGTGTGGAGAACTGTTTTTAATATGGCTCAGGCCTTTAAACATAGTCCTACCCCTTCTAAGAAACCTGCCTTTAACTTTCCCAAACCCAAGCCAGTCGCAAAAGCGCAGCCGGGGGGATCTAAGCCCTTTCACCTACCTAAGTCCTCTTCCCCCCAAGGTCAGTACAGGTATAGACAGGGTAAGTTTACAGGTCAGAAAGGACGAGGCTATAACAAACCAGGTCAGGGCCCGTCTTCTGCCAACGCCGGCCAGCAGGCGAAGCGTCCACCACCACCACCTCCACCACCATCAAAAAACTAAAGTCTCTCTCACTCCCGGTGCCGGTCTCAAGACGGGTGGATCCGAGGGTAGTACAGCCGGCGAACCCTTGTCTGCTAACTGGGTCGTTCCGAACGTGTCACCAAGCATGGCCATTAAATACGTGGGCAAGGATGGTGGCACGCAAAGGCATCACTTGGCAGTGGCTCCGGCGACCTCGTTTACGTCAGCCGACAACGGCGAATCTAGTTTCATTAGAGGTGGAGTCACTGATCAAGGAGATGATCGCCAAGAATGTCATCATCCCGGTCCCTCAAAATTACCCAGTCTTCACATCCAAGCTATTTCTGGTACCCAAAAGGGACAGTGTTCAAATGAGACCCGTCGTAGACCTGTCTTATCTGAACCTTCACATTCACAACGTGTCATTCACGATGTTGACAGTGCATCAAATCAGGCTAACACTTCCGCTGGGAGGATGGATGTGTTCTTTAGACCTGACAGACGCGTATTGGCACGTCTCGGTAAACAAAAGATTTCAACGATTTCTGGCTTTACGGATCAGGCATCAAAATTATGTTTTTCAGAGGATGCCATTTGGATTGAACCTGGCACCTCGCTTATTCACGAAATTAGTCTGGCAAGCCCTGATGCCATTGTTAAAACAAGGGATCAGGATTTTGTGGTACCTAGACGACTGGCTAGTGGTGGCAGAGATGGAGCAAGTATGCATATATCATGTCAACATAACATTAAATCATGTCAAAACTCTAGGGTTCAAGGTAAATCTGGTAAAGTCAAACCTTGTTCCCTCACGAGTAGTTCAGTGGATAGGGCTGGTTTGGGACACAGCTGCTCTCACTCTGAGTCAGAGTGTGGACAATCGAAACAGATTTCGCAGGAAACTGTTCCAGTTCCTTTACAGTCTGACTACGACACGGAGAATCTGGGAGTCTCTGGTCGGCTCTCTCAACTGGGTTCAACTAACTGTAATGTTGGACCGGTTGAAAGTAAAACGTTTAATATTGGAGGGCAACAAATATTTCCCACTCTTCTATCTATCTATCTATCTATATGCTCAGGCCCAATCCCCATTTTGGGGGTAGCCGACTCAAGACAGAGCAAGAACAGGGAAAACACAAAAACAACATAAAACAAAAAATAAACACAGATAAAAAACACAAACTCACACACATCCAGGTCACCCAGGAGAAGACCCAGAGACCAGGGTTACCAAGGTCGCTCCAGCACTCCCCCAGCCCCTGACCCCCCGGAGAGGTTCCGATCTCGGCAGGCAGACATGCAGCGGAGCCAAAGCCACAAGCCCTCCCACCACACTTCCAGGCACACCCTTCATATTAATCGTCCCCCCGGGCCAGGCGCCTGATGGACTATTATCTAGTCGAACTTGCGCCCGACCCCTTACTCCAAATGACCACGTGTTCACTCAACTATTCACAAGCATTCTCCATTCACTCCTGTCCACCACCACTTCCCCTGCCTGATCTATAGTCATTCCTCTATCATCCAAAGCCTTTCTTACACAGTCTCTCCATCTCAATGGGGGTCTTCCTGCCCTTCTATCTCCCCTTGTACCTGACTCACATATTCTCTTTGTAAGCCTTTCATCTCCCATTCGTTCAACATGACCATACCAGCTCAGCACCCTTCTGTCCACTCTGGCTGACAAATGTTCCTGCTGCCCCACTCTCCTACGTATCTCTTCATTCCTCAATCTGTCTCTACGAGTAACTCCACACATACTCCTCAAGCAGCTCATCTCCATCACATCCAGCCCTCTTTTCTCCTTTTTCTTCAGAGTCCATGTCTCAGCCCCATACATCACTGTTGGCACAACAATTCCTTGATACAGTGCACTTTTTACTTTCACTCCGAGATTTCTCGTCTTCCACATACTTCCCATTGCTCCGAAAACCTTTCCCACTCTTACCGGCGGGAAAATTATGGCCCATCCCAAAATTAATCCACACCTTACTAGCGGTCTGGGCGAAGAGGGAAATGTTGCACTCAGTAATGTCATGGACCTCTCCTCCGCCAACGGTATGGGTAGACACGGATGCGTCAGGCACAATAGGTTGGCGATTTCAGTCAAACCAGGGGCACCAGGGTCAGGGGCTTTGGTCCCACTTAGAAATCTCCCACATCAATGTCAAAGAATTACTAGTCCCCTTGTATTTCCTTCAGGCTCACGGCTCTACTTTACGGGGCAAGTCGGTGGCCTTCAGAATGGACAATCTGAATGCAGTTCACTGTATTCAGAAACAGGGGTCAACGAGATCAAGTTAGTTGCTAAACGTGTCGGAAGAGATTTTTACTCTAGCCAACAGGCTAGACATTTATCTTCACGCATCTTATCTCCCAGGTGTAGCAAACGTCTGGGCAGACGCTCTGTCCCGGAGACAGAGCACGACAGTAGAATGGGAGCTCAAGCTTATGTCCATGTCCATTTTCAACCTAATGATTGCAGAGCTCTACCATCCACAAGTGGATCTGTTTGTGTCCGAGGAGACTCACAAACTCCCTCTATACCTCACCCGCCGGACGAAAACGCCGGCAGGGGGGCCAGACGCCCTAGTGACAGACTGGAACAGATGGAGCTCCATCTATCTGTTTCCGCCGCCAGACGCGTCACTAATGTGCCACGTAGTGAACAAACTACGAGATTATCGAGGCTTAGTCTCGCTAATCGCGCCCCTGTGGCCGGCGCAGTTATGGTACTGTACCAGCAATTGAAGACGTGGTGCTCGCAACCGGTGTCGCTCCCGGTCGGGTATTTCCACTTAGACAGACACGATTGGCAACCTAGCGACCTCGCTGACTTTTGCATTATGGACATTCAGAGGCCAAGTGGCTAGCACCATATGGTAGAGATGTGACCAATAAATTAATCAATCAATATACTCAGTCTACGAAACGACAGTATCAATCACATTGGCAAGCCTTTACTTCTTGGATCATTAAAACAGAACAGACTGTGCCCTCAGTGGCATTAGTTTTTAATTATTTGAATTATCTGTTAAAGCATAAACGTTTATCCGTGGTAACGCTAAAAAAACACTTAACTGCGATTAGAGTGCCCTTTTTCGACCTTACAGGTCTCTCCATACCGGTGGCGGAGGAAACAGGTTTTATGAGAGCATGTTTTAAACTCCGCCCACCTCCCCGTCAGCTCATGCCTACTTGGTCTCTGGACAAGGCATTGTCTTTACTTCACTCTCGTCTGTACCAAAATACTGCAGATTTTGCATTACTCTTAAAAAAGGCTGTATTCCTTTTGGCTTTGGCCACCGGGAACAGAGTGTCTGAGCTGGCGGCGATGAGCAACACACCTAATTGCCTTAGGTTTGGTAGACTTAATGAATGTATTCACATTGCACCTTCCCCGGGATTTGTAGCCAAGAATGAGCCAGTGCACACGTGTTTTCTGAGTTCACTGTGCCGGCGTTAAAAAGGGGAAAGGTACACCATAATCTATGTCCAGTGCAAGCTCTAACCAAATATTTGAGAGTAGCTCCACTAAACCCCCAAGGTGCTTTGTGGGTAGCGAGTACGGGTAAACGCTTACTGAAACGGAGATTAGCTTCTCTTCTGGTCGAAGTCATTAAAGAGAGTAATCCCGGCGTTGTGGGTAGGGCCCACGATTTACGCAAATGGGTAGCCTCTTTACGTTTCCTGATGAACTTTTCAGTAGAAGATATTTCGTCCACACAATTGTGGGCGTCTAATCATACGTTTTTGACTAGATACTTGTCAGTTGCTCTAGACAAACCTTGCTTACCATGTATAGCTTTAAGGCAGAGGGTCTAGGTGGCCCTTCAGTCACTTTTGTTTACTTTCAAGGAAAAAGGGGGGGGGGTGCAGTCAGTGTAACATAGGACACCCTAGACCCCGCCGGAATGTAAGAGCTGTGATACAAATTATGGATAATGTGATATGAAAATTTCTCTGTTCTATTCAGGGCGAGAAATTGTGCTAGTACAATGTTAGTACAAACAACAGGGTTGTTATAGTAGTTTTAGCTGTGAAAGCAATTTAGTATTAAACAGTGGAGATCTTTTGCAAAATATTTCCACGAATATTATGGGGTTTATTATGTGCACATGTAAACTTATAACTTGTTATTTTTGTCACCACTCGTTGAGTGGGGTGCCTTTGTAACTACAGATCTGTTGTTGTTGTTGTTGTTGTCTGTTCACAGAATCTCCAGAGTTACCCTTTTTTGTCAAGCAGGCTTCTTTGAAGCACGCACCTGCTTGAATCCCTTTTTTGTATATATATGGGCTGCGCCATGTGTAAATATATTTTCAAAGTAAGAATACTATGTGGTTGTTTGATTATCTGCTTTTCTAGAGTTATGATATGATTACGAATGTCCCCATCCAGTCTTAGAAATCAGGCATGTTCGTCAATGATGGAGGGGCCACTAATAAATTATAGATTTGACTCCTGTAAGGAGATAAAGAAAACCTAATATTTAGTAGTGGCCCCGTAATCATTGACGACTGGGGCCCTCCCGACCATCCCCTTCCCATTCGTTGATGTATTAAGGATTTTGGTTTACTTGATATGTCAGTGAAGGAAGAATGACGCCTGAATCAGCATCTGGTCAAAGATCCACACAAGTACATCCACGATATGATGGAAAGCTTATTGGATAGTTATTCTTATTTTCTTTTTGTTTTTATTTTTTACGAAGTTTTTTCGTAGTGAGAACCCAATTCATAATGACTGAAGCCATGAGTGAGGTCGCGTGCGCTCATGATGAAGGCTCCTTAGATTTTAAATGCTCTGCGCGGTAGATTCAAACTACGGCGGATTAGTGTTTGAAGAGGATGCCTTATGTAATAGGCATGTTCGTCAATGATGGAGGGGCCACTAATAAATTAACCCTGTGTGATTAAGAGGTGTATGGGGAAATGGCTGATTGAGCCCCGTGAAAGTTATTCTGTAATAAAGGATAGATAAAATTATCTACCTGGAGAATTCTGGTATGTGAATGTGGAACTCCGGCGAAGTAGGCAATGAATAGTTATCTAAGAGATAACTTCCTCTGCAACTCTGCCTACTTCCTCTGCAACCCGGACTCATAGAGAACGTGGAGAAGTCTTACTGACCGGAGGTGTCATTATTATAGGTTTGACTCCTGTAAGGAGATAAAGAAAACCTAATATTTAGTAGTGGCCCCGTAATCATTGACGAACATGCCTATTACATAAGGCATCCTCTTCAAACACTAATCCGCTGTAGTTTGAATCTACCGCGCAGAGCATTTAAAAAACTGAGGAGCCTTCATCATGAGCGCACGCGACCTCACTCATGGCTTCAGTCATTATGAATTGGGTTCTCACTACGAAAAAACTTCGTAAAAATTAAAAACAAAAAGAAAATAAGAATAACTATCTAATAAGCTTTCCATCATATCGTGGATGTACTTGTGTGGATCTCTGACCAGACGCTGATTCAGGCGTCATTCCTCCTTCACTGACATATCAAGTAAACCAAAATCCTCAATACATCAACGAATGGGAAGGGGACGGTCGGGAGGGCGCCAGTCGTCAATGATTACGGGGCCACTACTAAATATTAGGTTTTCTTTATCTCCTTACAGGAGTCAAACCTATAATTTATTAGTGGCCCCTCCATCATTGACGAACATGCCTGATTTCTAAGACTGGAGGGGGACATTCGTAATCATATCATAACTCTAGAAAAGTAGATAATAAAAACAACCACATAGTATTCTTACTTTTGAAAAATATATTTAACCATGGCGTAGGCCGAAAATATACAAGAAAAAGGGGTTCAGGCAGGTGCGTGCTTCAAAGAAGCCTGCCTGACAAAAAATGGGTAACCCTTAAGATTCTGAACACAGATCTGTAGTTACAAAGGCACCCCACTCAACGAGTGGTGACAAAAATAACAAGTTATAAGTTTATATGTGCACATCATAAACCCTAAAATAATCTTTGAGATAAATTGCAAAGGATCTCCACTGTTCTAAAATTAAATTGCTTTCGCAGCTAAAACTACTATAACAACCCCGTTGTTTTGTACTAACATTGTACTAGCACAATTTCTCTCTGAGAAATTTTCATATCACATTAACCTTACATTGTATCACAGCTCTCATACTCCGGCGGGGTCTAGGGTGTCCTATGTCAACTGACTGCACCCCCCCCCCCCCCCCTTTCATGAGAGTAAACAAAAGTGACTGCAGGGCCACCTAGACCAT